>VZTU01013835.1:0-83862 GCA_013400835.1 Zapornia atra
TTTCAGCAAAGCATATATTTTTCTGTGGACCCTCTCCTCCAGTCTGGTGCCAGGCTCCTCACTAGGTCAAAACCCAGAAAATGCCAAAATCTAAATAAATAAAAAAACCCTCAAAATATTGTAAAGTAAAATCTAAATGTTTTCCATAGCCTGGAGAGTCAGTGCCCCTGGAAAATAGAAGACAAATATATTCTGGTACCCTTCTGAATGGAAAGTGCAGAGATCAAAGAGAGAAGAGCTTGAAGAGTTGCATCTAAAAGCCCCAGAAAGAAGTATGAACAGTAATCGGCAGAATAACAAGTATTCCTCACAGTCAGTATGTTAAGTAAGGGGAGAAAATAGTTATGTGTTCAATAAATTTGAACATGTGCTCAAGAATATGTGACTTTGTGTTGCTATCTACTCAAATTGCTGTTAATTGGGGTAGAAAATTAAAGTGCCATAGAAAATAAATTCCGTCTCATTCAAATGTTTCACATTACTTCCTTTCCCATCCCCTTCTAGTATACAAATCAGATTAGAGAAAATCCAGCTGTAGAAATAAGTTGAAGCACCTGAACTGCATGTTACTTACTCTGAGATGAAAATTTAATAAAAAAAGATCTGAAACTCAGATCTGAAACAGGGGGGTTTGTGTGAGTTTAACATGTTAATGTTTTTGAAATGCATTTATTGGGATGTGACTCATTTTTCTTTTTTATGTGATAGGCCATGAGTTTACATCTTTATATGCTTCTGCTCCCATCCTGAAAATCCTTCCAGTAGATTGCATGCTCTTATTTTTAAATAACATAGGTTAATCTCACTTGTTCCTTATATAGCCTTACTAAAATGAAATTGAAGATTTTTTCAATTCAATCTATACATTCGGGTTCTAAAACAGGTAACTTCTATAAATACCAGATTCTAATCTTTTTGTGTTGATCAGAATGACTGTTTTAGGAATTTTAAGCATAAAATTAAAACTTGTAAAACGTGAAGGTCTCTTTGTGGAAGGCTAGTTATCTGGAGTGTTAATAGAGACTTACAAATCACATTTCTTGGTAGCTTTTAAAAAATCTTTCAGGACAAATAATTTTTTGCACTGGTTTACGTAATCCTATGTCAGTGAGATTTAAGGTCTGGCTTCATACAAGTGAAAAAGCAGTCAAATACACTAGTATATATCTAATATGTATTCTACTTGCTGTAAAAGGCTCATTATAAAGAAGAGCCTTGGACAAATTGCAAATGTGGTTATCAATCATTTTTCAGTTTGCCTTGGGGCAATGTGCATTTCTGTAATTAAGGAGTAAGCATTTAACCAGCACAAACATGGTAAAAAATGTATTAGTGTCTTAATACTGAGCTTGTGAAATTGTCTTTTTTTTTTTTTCCTGAACTGGACTACATATATGAAGGCATTGTATCAAAATTAAATATCAAATAATTGTTGCTCACACTACTTCTAGTAGCTTTAATGAAAAAAACCCACGACTTTTTACAGTATTGGAAAAAAAGGTATGTTTAAAGTTTTGTTGTAATGCTCTCTATAAATGTTAGGTAAAAGATGATAGTTGCTGAAAAGCAGTTTCAGAGAGTGTTCAGGAGAATAAGTTACTCTTGTTCAGATGCTATACTACTGAAAAAAAACTTTAGGTATTTATGCCAACTATTCTTGAAAGTCTTCCCACTTCCGGCTCAATCCTTATGTCTTTCTACCCATGTTTTGAATGACATAAAACGGTATTTGTATGCTGTGGTTTGCAGTAGTCTGTTTTTGATCAACCCAGGACAGATTATCCAATTTTGATATTAACTTCATCACAGGGGTAGATGGACTCTTTAGAGGTAGGCAAAGTGAGCTCTACTGCAGAATGACCCCAGGTTGCTGTTGGGGATAGCTCTGCAGAGTCGTTGGAAGTGCCTCTCCAATTTTCCATTTACATACTCTTATGTCATGTAATCTGTTTTACATAAAGCAACTTGATCTGTTAAGTTTTTTCTTATGTTATTCATTATGCAAATAATTTAGTAACCTACAAATACTGGGGGAGGGAGGGGCGGGGGAAGGGCATGACACTGACCTCAAAACTTAAGGGGTTGGGGGTTTTTTTTGCTGGTTTTTTTGTTTGCTTGTTTTTTAAAGGGCAGGGGAGAATAAAAGTATGAAACAGAGCATCCCCTGGGATTTTTTTGCCTTCCTTTATCCTCTTACGTTGAAAGGAAAAGTGTGGTGGATCTTCAGCTGTCTTGGCCTCCAATGTTTGTTATGAAAGATGGAAACTTTTCCAAACCAATTGTGTAGCACAAATGGCATAATTATATAATTTTTTGGTTCCTGATGTATCTGTCTTGTCCTATTGTAGATGAGCCTTGTGTCTGAGTGATATGTGGCATGGATACTGTACACCTTCCTCTTGCATCATTTTACTGTGCTCTGTTAGCTCTCGTACTACTTACTGTATTGTTAATCCTATCTCTTCCCTTCATTCATCCAGAAAGGTGTTTCTCTATTTTCTGTCTCCAAAGATTTTATTCAGGATCATAAATTTTAATACCAAGTTGTGCCTCCTTCAATGGGGATAACATACAACCATTTTGCTCAATATTTCCACTGAGTTGGAATTTTGCAAATACATTCAGAAATACCTTAGTGAGTGGCTCTAACACTGTGTTGCCCCAAATAAACTCATCAACGTTTTGTTTTATCTGAGCTTAAAAATAAGAGCAAATTTATTAAAAATTGAAAACAAAATTGTGTGTCTGAATTTAAATCCTCATCAAAAAGCTGGATGCGGTTGAACATCACAACTGCAGCTGCTTACAGTGTCATTCTAAATTATATTAAAAGCAGTAGCTGAATATTCTCTACTTAAACTGATAAAAATAAGAACTTTTTCCTACTTCAATTTTCCCCCTTGTGTGGTTAGACAAAATAGGTCATATGCAGAAAATCTAGTTGAACAATCACACGGACTCCTTGTGAACCCTGTATTTTATGGCTTTTTGGACTATCTACTTCATTAAAAGTAGAACTTTGATTTTAAAAAGTCTTTTTATAATAAAAAAGAAAGCAAATGGAATATCATGTCAAGCTGCAGAATGAAACAAAATTAATATGTTTAGATGTATGTTTAAAAGGCTATGTTTAGAACCAAAGTTAATTTAAAATTCCAGTGTGCTATGTACAAATAGCTAAGAACAGAGAGACCCTGGAGATCTGTACAGCAGTATTAAGTAAATTATTGCAAAAATCAAATGCCTCAAACTAATAGATCTATTAAATAGATGGTATTTCAAGCCATAACCTGCACATTTGACAGCCCTTTACTGTGCAAAGCATTCTGAAATACAGCTATTTACACAACAGCTTATGTGGTCTCTTATTTCTCACAGTATTTCAAAATGTTCTTCTACCAGTCTACCACTTGTCAAAATGCATTAGTTGGCATTTGCTTTTGTGAAAATTTCAGAATCCTGCCAAGTTAGTTTAAGTATTTGTTGACAATAATTATTAGATAATCTTGCAATATAATTAATATTTTATTTCATGTTACAGTATGATTCTTTACACATTATGTGGGTTAATAGTTAAAACTGAATTTTTCTTTAAGGAGGAAAAACCAGTCAGTTTATTTCAGTGAAGTTAAAGAATGTTAATTTAGAAAATGAAAAGCTGTGCAAAATGATTTTGCATGGTAATACCATAATTTCAACTGTTGCTTGGGAATAAAATAGCTTCTTAACGCCTGCATCAGTTTAATAAGGGCAGATACATTAGAAACGAGATACAGCTCATCAAGTTTTACTCTTCAAATTTTGTCTATCAACAGCACTGGAAAAATAATAGTTACTTCTCCCTTCTTTATCTTGATCCTCATTGTTGAAAATCAATATGGTCTATAATAGGAAATAAGGTTTAGGAAGAGAGAGCTAGCACTTGCAAATGAGTTTCATTGGGAATTTGGGGATAAAAATGCATGTGTTATGCATTCAAGGATGGAGTAGCACATAGTTTTATGCTTATGACTGTTTTCCTTACGCTGCCTGCAACTTGCTCTTCCTGAGGCTGTTTCAAAATGTCTTCCTTTCAAAATCAGGAGAAGGGGGTATGACACTGACTGAGCTTTAAAATAGAAGCACTTTTGGCTGTTTTTAAAAGGTCGGGATTTCCCAGCAGACCTTGTTCTTGCTTTTCTTGTTATTTAAATTGCCTGTATAGCACACTGTTGATCAGCGTGGGGAAGAGTCCATCTTGTGAGCCTCTGATCCTCAAAATAGTGTTGCAAGAGGATGAGGGGTTTGGCATGTTGACTAGTCAAGTCACATGAATGAAATGAGGTGGTGCAGAGGAAAAGGTTTTCTGTATCTGTGTGGACCAAAGTCCAACTAGTGCCTGGCGATGCCTTGTGCTAAAAGCTGTGCTCTGGGAAGCCTCGTGTGTAGTTTGTACCAGAGTTCTGCTCAGTGCCTAGAAATCCTCAGGCTGTTTTGAACTGCAGCTGCTCAGGTAGCTTGAGTGCTTGGAGCATGTTCCCTGGTATGATGTCCCCAAAAGAGGCAGTGTTCAGGTGATGCAAGTGCAGCACACCTGGGTCTTTATTAGGTTCGTACTTACTGTGAGTACCTGGAAAGCTCCCTGAAACCTATGTGGGCCATATGAAACCTAGGTGTTTGGCAAGTCTAGAAAAGCAAGAGTGTAACTTGGAGAACAATTTTAAAACATGCTTGGCTGTAGGAAGCATTGGTTTCCTGAACTGAATTTTGTTTCAAAAATGTTTTTTTAGTAGTTACTTTAATATTCCTTTCCTGAAGCACTTCTTTGCTTTATTGAGAAGCTGTTTCTTCATCTAACCTTCTTGTGCCAGATTACACTGTTCGCGTTTCCCCTTTACATGCACAGGTGAAGCAAGGGATAAGTTAAAAACAATAAGTTTTTAACTTTAAGTCACATGTTCAGTTTTGCCCTGTAGATAGGGTCATATCTGAGTAACTGTATGACTTGGATATGAGATCTCAGTAACATTTTAAATAACCTTGATCCATACAACACAACAAAAAAACAATTCTCTTCACAGCCTAGGTATGATCCTTCTGCACTAGGATGGACTGAGTTTTAAAAAGATGCATCATTCGTCTGCATTCTGTCTTTTCCCTGGATAAATACAAAAGATGTGGGTCTTGCAGTTTTAAAATGTCTAAGCACTAACTTCATTATTATAAAGGACATGATAAGAACAGGGACAAACCTTTAACTTCCTCAGTTGTGAAATTTGCCTATGACTCAAATATTAAAATAAATCCACATATGCTATTTCCCATCAGTGCAATACTTCTAAATTAGTACTGCATTACCACTTAAATTTCAAATCCAGGAATCATTTATGATTTATAAATATGTAATAAGCATACTTATTGGCTAGATTTTATTTCTAGAGATGAAGCAGAGCACAAAGTGCTACAGATCTTTGCTGAAAAGTCTTTGAGTTCTTGTCCTTGTGTATGCTAAAGGAATAAGGACAAGTGAGGGAAGAAAGTTGGGTTATGATGAAAGTAGTGGTGTTCGGTTACCCTCAATTATGTTTAGTTTGGCCGAGTTGCAACTGTAGACTCATGATGAGATACACGTTTTTCCACTTTCTGTTGCGTAGTGCAGAACATGTTTTCCTTGCAAGTGATAGAGAAAAGTGAATGTCATGGGATACACTGGGCATACTGGTGTTCAAGTGCGCCCTCTGCTCCCTGTAAAACAAGTTACTATGTTACCCAAACTGGGACAAAGTTGTTAAAAGTTCTACAAATGCTGTATACTTCTGTTACATTTCCAATGTAAAAAAGGCAAATGCACTCTGTGTGTGTGTTTTTTATGGCTATTTTACAGAATAGAAAAAGAAACAGATGTTTCAACAGATGTCAGGGGCGGCCTCTGGAGGGAATGGCTCTTCCATGCACTGATGGCATTAGAAAGCTACCAAAACAGTGGGGAAATCCAGAGTTGTCTCACTGTGGTCCAGTGAGCTCCAAGGCTACGCAATTGAAGCTATTAAGAGTTGCAGGTTTTACTCTTGCATCAGGGCACGAATTCAGAGGCTTTCATCACGAACAGTATTCCTCCTTCAGCAGCTATGAAATGTCAGCAAGGATCACAGTGGCCCTCTGCCAGCTCTTGTGCAAAGTGCTCCATCTCCGAGAGAAGTGTCAGAAGCAGATTCCCTTGCCTTGTGAAGAATAACTTTACTGGGGCCACTGCAGAGATGTGCTCCGTGAAGGAGCTGCCAGAAGGAGATCAGGCACACCTATTTGGACGCATATTTTCTGCACTGGTTAAAACTGTAGAAGTGAAGGAAGGATTAAGAATAATACAGATAAAAAGCAACTTCACAAAAATATGGACTGAGATTTGAACTTTAGATTCTTGCCACAGAGTTAAGTGGTACCAGTCGCAGCATTTAGTCAGCTCTAAATTGAGACTAATTTGATTTCACAGCAAGGAAGAATTGCTGCGACCTCCACATCCTGTCTAGTAGGGCCTTGCTCAGGAAATGGCTGTCTTAACACACTCACCATTTTTATTTTTTTAAGTCAAAGAGCCTTTCCAGTTCTAATAACCATACCAGGAAGGTCGGGGTGGTGGTGGGAGTTTGGGTTAAAATTCTATGGCAGGCAACTCAGTTACCTTTTATTCCATAATGTGTTTTTACACACTATGTGAAAATTGGCTCTGGCAGTCCTAAGTTAGTGTGGTCATTTGTGAGCGTTCATGCCAGAAATGCAACAGGCTCCATTCTGTAGATCCGATTATGTGGGAAATATCAGCTTGCTAATGAATGCAAACATATATTAAGAGGAAAAAGGAACACCCCATTTCATATGGGAATAAAAGCTTTCATCATTGAGGCCAAACGTATCTGAATCTTTTGTCTTAATGGCACAAAGCTACAGGGAAGATAAAGTGATAGGTCTTAAGAGTAAAGAAAATCTTCCAAATGCAAAATAAGCTTTTGTCTTTTTAATTACCCAGAGAGGGCTGTTGAAAGGAGCGGGATGATGGAGAGGGCAAAGGTAAGGAAAGCAGCTCATGATTTCTCATAGAGCTGAACTTGACTACATCTGCAGAGGCAGGAAACATACAGTTTTTCCTGTTCATTAAAGGCAGCAAACTGTCAGTCAGACCCTTATGAGCCGGCCTAGTTGAGAAAGGGCACATACCTTGGTCGTTTATACAGAACCCCTACAAACGCTGCACAAATGCTTTTGTAGCCACTGTTAACAACGCTTAACACAGTGGCATGTTGCTTTGATTTCAGACATGCTTCCCGGTTTCAACCTCCTTGTCTATGTCATCACAAATCAGCTTGGAGGGATACAGAGTACCACAGGTCTTGAAGTATTTCAGAACTAGAATTTACGTGCTGTATTTTACCTGGGATTGATAGTGTGCTGCTATTCTTTTAAGCTGTGAGCTACCTCTTCTAAGAACATTGTAGACCTTATTGCAATTAATTAGAAATCTGTAGTAAAAAACTAGAAATATTTCTCTGCAGATCCATCTTTTTCCCTGCTCTGTGCTACAATATGAAGACCAGACGTCATCCTACTTTGGGGGGAGGAGGAGAGGGAGGGATAATTGTGAGGGCAGGAGGAAGAGAGATTAAAATTTTAAGAGGATTTAAGAATTTCTGACAAAGTAGTTTTTGCCTCGTGCTTTTTCCAAAATGTGAGAAGCACAAAATGAATAAGAGATGAAAACCAGAATTAAACTGAGCAAAACAAAAACCTAGAGCCATGGATCTGTGAGAATTTATTAGGTGGTTTTTTGGGTTGGATTTTTTCCTGTTTGGGGTTTGTTTCTCTGTGTGATTTGAGGGCTAGTTTTTGACTCAGAGCAGCACAGAGCTGCATGGACAATGCTGTGTGTATAAAACACTAAAGAGCTCCAACAAGAGGAGTGGAGCACAACCTGGGACCATCTAGGGCTAGCATTGCAAGAATGTTGTGATGTCCTGCAGGGATGGGATCAATGGAAAACAATCGTTTGCTGAGAGGGAGGAAAAATACCCAAAGGTTCTAACACTCACCAGTCCCTTATGATATGGCAAATTATCACAGCTTAAGTGTTAGAGCATTTGGAGTATAATGTTTCAGTGCAAGTATTGTAGAAGATTTACATGTATTATCTGCTACTGGGATGGAAAGAAATGTTCTGCCAAATTCTTAGTTGTGAAAATGTAAGCGGCTGGAATTGCGCTCGGAAAGATGTTTTCCTTTCACTATATCATTTAGTAGCTCCTGAAAAAAAAAGAATAGTTTTGCTGATTCAAGGGCCTTGGAGATGTTTGTTGCTATCTTCCCATGTGCCGTAAATCTCATTATTGGTACTGCCAGCAGCAAGCTGATTTGCAGATGTAGGGACTGAAATTCATGGCAAGAAGTAGACAACTCTAGTGGTTTTAATAGTGTCCACAGCTGAACTGAAATAAATCCAGAGCAACTGCGTTTAAGTTTAATAGTTGCTACAGAACGTCCTTTTATTGCAATACCTTCTATCTGCATTATGTGGGGTTTTTTTCCTTTATTACTACTTATTTATCAAAAATAGCTTAACTTGAGACCATTAAAAAGGGAATTGAGAATGAAATGTTCGATATACATGACCCTTATTTGAACATCTGCTTTAACCCTGAAAGTCAGCCTTTTGTGGTGACGGGTTTTCTGGGGGGCAGGGTTGTTTGAGGGGTTTTTTGGGGTTTTTTTTAAGTAATGCATCATGAAAATATGTAAAGATAGTGTCTTACATGGTAGAGATTCATCCAAAGGGAATTGTAACTGTATCACTGATGTATATACTTTCTTAGTTTAATTTACTAGATCAAGTATAAGGTACTACATAATAGTGTACTGCAGAGCTATGAAAAATGTTGCTCTGGTTCAGGAAAGTGCCATTGAAGGTTGCCCTCCCCTTGAAAATGAGCATTAAAAAACCATAATTGCTACTTTTTATGATAGTTTTCAATATTTTCATGAGTTTGTGAAGATGGAGCAGGCAGGGCAAGTATAGCTATACCTGATGGTTGCATTAAATTAACCCCCTGTACTGTAGTGATGTGGATGCATTTCTTTATGGTGCATTTTTATTTATTTTTCTGTTGTCATACCTTGACAGAAAGCAATATGGAAAGATCTGGGACTTTTGCGATAAGAATCCATTGTAGAGCAGTGACATTCTTACTAAAGCTTTATTTATTGAAAACCACGAGGTAGTTGTTAAATGCCTGGGATACAGTATGTATAAAAAAAAAAGTGGAAATATGGAAATGCATATTGCTTTTTAGTAGGGCCAGATTTGTTACCCAGATTGTGGTCAGAGAATTCACACCATGAGGAGGATAGTGTGAAGGGGGGGGACTATGGAATGGACTGTATTTTATTTCTGTTCTCCTCGGTCTCTTTGGGAACCAGGGACTGTGTAATTTCAATGAGTACAATTATGTTCCTTTTAAAAAAGATGAAGGGAAAAAAAATCACCTATGTAGGTATGTGCATTATATCTCTCTCTAAAGGGCTCTGAACAACAATATTGCTAAGTCATCATATGCTTTTGCTAGAAAAATCTCATTTGTTTTCTCAGGAATGGGAGTGCTGGTCCAGCAGTGAACATAATTTAACCTTGCTCTGGTCAGTGGAAGGTATTTACTGCAGAGGACTATTTAGATATCTGCACAAAACCCTGACTTGATTTGTCACTCTTGCATAAAAGGAGCATAGTGGATTTGGTAGTAAATCTTTTTTGTGCTGGATGTGATAAGAACCTGTCAGGCTTTTCCATCTGCACAAGGTGCATATACTGGAGACTTCGACGGCATGTTCACCTTGGTGGTACATTCCTCTTGATGGTGACTCTTACCTCAAGCCCTTCCTGACTGGATTTAGGGTACTACCCATCCACAGACCTTACTGAGGGTGCAGCAGCCCTTTATTTGCTCTTCCAGGCAATCACAGCTTCATTTCCACTCAAAAAAGAAATAGACACAAAAGAAATTGACTTAAAATCATGAGACCGATTCAGGTTATTTAAGTCCTTCGGAAATGTATTTTTGTCTGTTGTTTCTGCTTTTGTGCTTTTTAAGCTTTCTGCCCAGCTACAAAGGACACGTTATTAAAGAGTGGATGCTCATTGGATTGTCACTTAACCATATGCCTCAGGAGAAAAAAAAAGTGCTGATAGCACTTCTGACAGTGTTGTAGAAGTTGGCAATGTGCTCGTATCCTTTCTGTGTTCTTGACAGAGAAGGCAGCCTGATTTTGACACTTATATTTTGACACTAAATTATTTGGCTGACATGCATTTTTAAAAACAAAAACCTAGGGAAAAAAAATCCAATCAATTGCTCCTTGTATCTAAACAAAGATGTGAGAATTGTACTGGTGTCACAAGGCTTTTGTTATGGTCAAGCACTGGTATAAAAACTCATTGTCCCAGATTTTCCTCTTTCTGCAAAGTAGGACTCCAGTCCTCAGTTTTGTGTTTCCAAATTGTTCAATCTTTGAAAATTTTTATTTTAGATTACTATTGTTTTCCCCACATAAGCTTGCTTTCCTTTCTTGTACATTCTATCCTCATAAAAATTAGCCGCTTTTAAAACAAATATGTTTGTTGGATCGGTGAATTGGATTTTACTGTACTTTTAATCAACTTATACTGTACCACCCTAAATAATTACATTGTTTGAATTTTACATGGGGTTTTTTAAATGTGGCAAAATAGAAGGGAAAAGGCAAAGTTAAAGGATTAGAGAGGTGTTATTTAAGTCACCAACAGTGTCCCCGTGCTGTTTGTTTAATTCTGGTAGCTTGGCTCAATACATTCTCCTTTAAATTATTTTTCTGTTCAATTAGGCTCTTCCATGCTTAAAAAAATAATCTACTTTGAACTGGTCTTTGCAATTTAAATGTATGATTTGGTAACTGCTGTTAGGGATTTCTCTCTGTGTGTGTAAACAGAATCGTTGATTGTGATGCTTTCTTAAATAAGCACTGGGAGGAAAGGGTGTCAAATGCAGAGGGGAAAAATAACATGAAAAAGTCGCAATGTAAGTTATGGATAAAAGTTATTTTTAAAAATGCAATATTGATGATTTATTTTGAACCAGTTGAACCCACTTGGTTCATCTTTCTCCAGACACTTCCGTTATTAATGTAATCCAAACAATAAGTCATTCAGTTTTTTGTAGTTCTCTTTACGCTTGTCAGGCACATTTCTGTACAGACAGCTTTGGCAGCAGCAGTGATGAAATACATTTATTGACTGCAGTCACAGCAATCTAAATAGGTATCTGTCTTTCTCTAACACCATGTAACAGGAATTTGTGGGGTTTATCCCTGAAGTAAAACTACTTGGAGAATTTTTCCTACCACAGGTTTTAATGTTTGGTTTTGTCCTGAGTGTTTTTGTTAACTTTTGGAATACTTACAGAAGGCAAGAAGCTTGCCTGTAACACAACACTCCTTTGAGTATATTTTGCTATAATTTGGACTTGTTTCTTAAAATTCATGTCTAGAATGTTGCTCTTTTTCTCAGTAAAAACAATAATTTACTGGTTTATATATATGTGGTATAAAAGAAGCCTGAAATAATGGGCTTTCCCCTTCATTCCAGTGCACAACCCATCTCACTTACTTTGATTCATTTTTCTTTTTTCCGGGTTATCCAGAGGACTTCAACTAGTTCCAGTTGTTCTGAGAACTGTGCAATAAAATCAAAGCAAATTGCTGAAATGAGTAGACAATTAGTTTTGAAGGGGAAGTTCTCAGTATTGTGGTCTCTATTCTGCCACTTTATTTTGTATGAAATGGTAATTGGATAAAACAGATAATTCTGTCTGGAAAAGGTATTTGTTGGCAGAACAGGGGATAGATGCCCTTGTCACGAGGCTGTGAATTTATTTACTTTTTTTTTTAAATTTCCTTTCCTGTGCTTGCCTCCTTGCCCTTCTTTGTAACCCTAACAAATTGTGTCATTGTACAGACAAGTGTTGCAGAGTTCAACAGGAGACAGAAGGTATTCTAACTTGGTCTGGCCTATAATTTAATAATTAGCACATGCTTTTGGGAGATAAAAGACATGGGAGGATGGAAAGCACAGAGGCAGCACCGAGTTCCTCATTAGTAGGTAAAGTTCTCCAGTTATCTTTTTGACAGACCCAAGCTGGGAAAAAAGTAGATGATGGGCCATGTATTACATAAGAGTGATGGGGAAGCGTATAGTTTCTGTGTTACTTCAGTCTGTGTGTGTAATCTTAGATGTCATAGGTCATCTGCTGCCCATTCTGTTCTTTAATCTTGCAACTATAACTACATATTGACCGGTGTTTTCCACCAAAGTATACTTTCCTATCAAACCTCTACATTAATACTATCATTATTTGTTTTCAAGCTGTGCAAAAGCTTGGGTAACTTAGATACAAAGGAGGTAAACCAGTATCAGAATTTTTAGCATATTTAATATTGTATAGGCATACTGTCAAAATCAGTTATGACAGGAACATTCTGCAATGAGGCCTTTGGCTTGTTATTAGACAGCAATCTAAGCTGGCTGTCACGCGTTGTAGCTGATGATGGTTCATATGAAATACTTCATATAATTGCAGTATTTCTTTGTGTAAAAAGGGGATAAGCCCATCTTCTTGATGAGACAAGACCATTAAATAAGACTAGTCACAAAGACTGCAGCCCTGTCATGTTTTTGCTTAGGATTCTCTTTGCTGTTGTGTATCACTTGCATACATTGATGATTTTATATTAAGTAATATTCATAGGCTGTCTCATGACTTATGCATCCCCTCACTGGCTTGGTGTTTATTATTGGTTTTTTTCAGATTAACATTGCCATACTTCAAAATCAAGAAATAAGTAAATTTTTTTAATAGCTTTTTTTTTTCCCAGCAGTATATGCTCTAGAGATCAGAAATGTCACAGCTTTTAGAGTTTTGCTGGATATTCCCACAGCACATACAGGTCTTCTAAGTCAGTCACTAGTTAGCTAACATGTTCTAGAAATGTGAAGTTAATCATGCATATGGGCATTTAGGAAGTCAGTGTTTTCTCAACTCTATGGGTTAGTGATGATTTTCTTTAGGACTAATTAGTAGGGTTATTAATCCAAACAATTAAATTCTCTTCAAACACTACAGCTGTCTAATTAATGAATCTATTAATTAATCAGTAGGTTCTCCAGATGTCTACTGAGACACCATCCTCTGAGCAGCAACAGTAGTTGTTGAATTTTTGTAAAGCAAGAATGAGACTCTTTCACTTGTTTGGCTGTTTCTTAGCACAGGAGCTGCATCTATTAAAGTATGAGAATTGTATCTTTTCCTCTTCCTCTGAGTAGAAAATTATTTTTAATTGTCATTGGTTATTTTTTCCATTCAGCCACCTGACATACTTGTGAATAGATAATGTGTGATTAAAATCTAAGCGGCTGTTACTCAAATGCCTCCTTTCCAGTGACCCAGAAGTAAGCACTTGCAAAAACGAATATTACCATATAAACATGCAAATAGCTCAATTGCTTTCAATTTCAAAAACTGACTTCATGCCAGTAAGTCATGATCTTGCCACAATACTGCTGCTGAACTCTTCTGTTTACTTGGATGGCACTGGTATTTTCCTTACTACTGAATCAGAACACTCTTGCTGAGCCCAAGGTCTCTATTTTGCCCAAAACGTTTGGTAATAAGCTATTACTAAAGATCTGGTGAACCTGCCTGCTGCCCTCCAACAGGCTTGTCTCTTCCCTCTTTCAAATTATACTTGTGCAAGGACAGGGAAAGCTATTATGCCTGCTTTCACCTAGAAATTACACGTTGTCCTTCTCAGTCTTTGGTACGGGGAGACCAACCTGTGTGAAAGCAGTGTGCTGTGTCGTTCCCAAAGGTGCATTCCTACCTGCAACACGTCACCTTGCAGCACAGCTTGAAAACAGGCTGTCATTTGGGTCAAGTGTGGCAAAGTCCTCCTGTCTGGTTTAATTTGACTGATGCTCTTTATTGCACAGCAATGGAAAGTGCTTTGACCACACGCTATGCATATCTTTCTGTGCATAGGTTTGACCAAAAGGCAGAAGTTTCTCTGCCTACTGAAATACACAGGGCACACTGTGCATGTTTCTGCTGCTCTTCTTGGTTTGCATTTTCTTTTGAAAGAGTGGTGTTTCCAAAATTAAATATTAAATCTTGCTATTTACCAGCTTTTGTTTCACAATTAAAATGGTTCTAAGTTTCTTCAGTAATGAAATCTTAGTAACCTAAAAGTAATGAAACCGGTGATTATGCTTCTCTCTCTGTTCTGTAGAAGCCAAGGTATAAATTACCTCGTCAGTTCTAATTATCGTACAACAGGCTAGAATCTGACTTCTAAGCTGCCATGGCTGTGTTTTTGCCAGCACATTGTGTCCCTCAGAGAAAAGGAGCCATTTCATTTCTCCTCTTACCTTTTTCCTCCTAAAATTCCCTCCCATTTTATTTATCAGGTACAAAAGAAGATAAGGAGGAGGAAATTAAGTCTCAGTAAAATCGCATTCATTTAAAATAAAACCTTAGAATGTAATCCACACCTCTTATATTTCTGTGTTGGTGTACATGAGGCTCCAGAAGCTGCCAGCCCGCAGCTGCCAATGTTGCTGTGTTACTAGAACATGTGTGGAGTTGGCTGCTCTACCCAGTACCATGCAGCCCTGCTGAGAAAGGTGCAGTACTGGGAAAGGATCGTGTCAGAGGAGCTGAGGGCATATGTTCTCAATTGGAGTTGGTCTGTAGTGACATTTTGCTGGAGGCCTGTGCTGTTTGGGGTGATAATTTTACCAATGTGACAGGCTGGGTTTTGCCAGCTAGAATCAAACTTAAGCAAACTACTGGCAGCAAGAAACAACTACTTTGAATAAAACTTTGTAGGAGCTCAGACCTCAGTGAAACTGGCTTTACTCAGGAAACATCTTGTTCAGGCTCCTTCAGCTTCTGTCCATCTAATTTAGTGTTAACATGGATATGTTGGGGAGCTTTGAGATTACATTGGCTCAGTTTCCAGCTGAGTTCTGGGAACTGAAGACTAAGCAAGGGTATAATTCTGTTTCTAGCTATAGACTGAGCTAGAGATAACTGTAAAAGTGTTTATTGTCTGTGTGTACTATGTTTTGCAGAAACCTACAGTTGCACTATATCAGTAGCTGCCTGTGTGGCTAACCAAGCACAGAGGACTAACTGGAAAAGAGAAAGAATGCTGAACAACCAAGGAAATAAATCCTGAATCTATTAAAGGAAGAAAGCAGAAAACCTAGCTCTATAAAACTCTCCTGAATTAGGAAAACCCTCAATGTCCTTCAAGGGCAAAAGCTTTATTTAATTCATCTTAAAATGTTCGGTATTCCTGTTCCTCTAAATTATTTTGCTGGGATTTAAAAAACAAATCTGTCTGGAAAAACCTTTTGGTGGCAGCTGAACAATAGTAATTTAGGTTGTTTTTTTCTTGTCATTTATAGAATATGGTTGTATTGCACTAACTGTGACAACCATTCTTCGATTTTTTTTTTTAAATGTTTGAAGCAGTTCCCCATAAACTCCTGACATTAACAATGTACACATTTAATAGAAAAGAGAAACCACCCCTAAGACAAATGATTGTGGTATTGAGAGCTTCATATAGTTACATCTTAGATATTTTCTCTGCCTGGAGAATCGTTGGAATCTGGCTAATTAGGAACTGGAAAATGGTTTCTGTCTCTCACATAGCCCCTCTTCCTAAGCTCAATTCATTTGCTAATTTTGGAATTTTACAGTCACTTGCTATTGTATTTGGTCTTGTATATTCTGTGGATTTGAAGCAACAGTGCTAAGAATTGAGTAGTAAACTGAAATGAACAAAATTCACTCTTTGCCTACTTCTATCTTGACTTTCCACTGTGTCATAGAGGTTTTCACTCTGTGGTTCACTAGTTATTGGTAGTCTGGGAAGTGTATGGCAAGTATTTGATCCTTAGAGAGCTAGCTAATAGCATGGTTTTAGCTGTCCTCTTCATCTTCAATTTTAAAATTGCATTAAAAGAAAGACAAAACCACATTGCCAATATTGCTGTCTTATGTAAGCAATTTATATAGTCACTGAAAAAGTCTATGGCTTGTGAATGGAAAAGGAAAGTTGTCTGTGCCTATGAAAGGAAGCATATATGTTTAAGAAATATGTTAAGGCATAGTCTTCAGTATAAAAGCATTTGAGAAATCCTTCTATTCAACCTCAACTTCAATGTTTTCATGGATTCAAATTCAAGAATAACCAATGTGATCCAAAACCTCGGTCTAGAAGTTTTCAGAGGCAGAATTAAGACATGCCCAAGTTCTGATCTATAAGGCAGTTTGGAGTGTGTCCTTGTATTTTTTGCCATTGAAATGGTTTCCTGGCAGTGAAATCAAAAGGTCCATTTTTTAGTCTTGGTCCTATTAACATCTCAATTTCCCCTTTCTGTGTCATAACCAAAGCTGTATTTATATTTACTCTGACCTCTTTTAGCCTACTTACAAAAAAACCCCACCACATAACTATTACTGCTATATTATTCTGCTTCTTATATTAGTGTAAATAAAGACAACTTTAATAAGATGGAACCTTTTCCCCATCTTATTTATATCTGCTTTCTATTATAGATTTCTACATTAAGTGCTGAAGAAATACAGTTTTATGATCTCTCTACAACTTTATGAGAAACTTCCTTCTAGAATTAATGAAGTAGGTAATTTTTTGCAATGATCTCCTGATCTCCACTGCCAGCTAGGGTTGGGACCTCCCTGAGGAGCATAGGTTAAGAGCACACCTCAAAGGTGAGACTTTTGTAAGAAATGGTAGCCTTTACCTCCCTGCCAAACTCTTACCACACTGGTCTGTTTAATTCCTTGATGCTAGCTATTCGTAGCCACTTTTACTTCATCAGAATGGTCTTCAGTAGGGTACATTATTGCTAAATGAGTAACAAGATCATTTTGAAAGCTGGGAGGCAGTGATGTGCCAGCCAACTTTCCTAGCAGATATAAATAAATTCCAAAGTAGATTTCACAGAAATGGAGTTGTATATTTTGTCCCAATCATCAAATATTGGAACAGCATGGAAGCTACCCTATGTTTGGCAAAGACAGGTTTTTAAAGGCAACTTAGTTTGAACCTTGGTCTTTGATATACATGGTAAGGTTCCTTGAAATACGAATAGTTTTTTTGTTGCTCCAGCCTACTTAAACACAGCTCCTGCATTGTTAAGCCCCAGAGTCTCCTGTTTAGGCATAGGTAGACTCCCTCAAATACATGGTACATGGTACTTCAGCACTTTAAATAAACATGAAGTGTCAGTCATACTTGATCAAAGGTAGTCTTCCACTTAGGGCAGGTGTGCTTAGAGCCTGCCTTTTCAGAAGTGCTGACCATCTACAAAGCTCTGAGTCACTTGGATTTGGAAAGACTCAGCACCTTTGGAAGTCACACCACTAGCAATGACAAAATTGGAGTGTCCAATTAGGTGATCTCATTATAAGTTCAGTTAAATTATAAAAGTTAGACGCAGGTAATCATGTGAATGCTTACCTCCATTGAAATCAATATATGTTAAATAACTCAGTGCTTTTGAAAATCCCATTAGGCATTGAGACAGCTGAATAACTTTAGAAATCTGATGTCTGAGAACATTATTTTATATGTATGGCATCCATTATGCTAGGAGGCTGTACAAGAAAGCTGAGCTTTTTTTAGGGGGAGTAAAAAGAATTGAATGTCCAGTCAATAGGGCATTCAGTGGCTAACTGTTATAAGCTTCTTTAAAGCCCCAGATGGCTGCCTGTGCTTCCAGAGGTTTATAGCCCATATGTGGGAAGGGAACAGCTCCGCATACGGCAACACTGAAGCTCAGCAGAATGTTTATAATATTCAGCACTCTGTTGCCCTTGGCAGAGAAGTCTAAACATTGACCCACTGCCATACTTTCTAACCGCTCTTAGCCAAATTCTCTTCCCAGATCATTCATGCAATGCTATTAAGTTCAGTGGACAGAACCTAATAAAGATCAAAAGGGGCGATATCTGGAAAAGCCAGAAATTCTTGAGAGTTATTTTTTTTTTTTAGTATCAACGTATTTCACCAATTTTCTTTTTCTACTGGTCTTTGTGAAATATAATAAATTATTTTCTCTCTTGAAAAGCTCATGCAAAAGAGAGGTTTGTAATCTCTCACAGAGGGAAGGGAGACTTATGAATGATAATTGGAAAGCCTGAGTGGTAGAATTCCATCCTATAGAGTAACTGAGGAGAAGACTAGATCCTTAACCAATATGAGTCAGGCAAGGTAATGTGAAGATACGTAGTTTTATTCTTCTGACATGTTCAAATCCTTATTTCAAAGGCATACCTAGAAGCCTTCAGCGAATACGACTCTAGTACCAACGTTACTCTTTTTAATTTTTAAAAAAATACAATTCACTAAAGCTACCACTTGGCTCTCAGCTCTCCCATGAACTTCCAAATGCCAGCCACAGGTACTAGCAAGAAAGTTTACTTCATCAGATATTATAAAAAAAGTTGAATTCTTAGTTGCACTTTATTCAAACAAGTTGCATATAGAGAAAAAGATTGAAAACTTGATTTGAAATTTCCTTCAATTGCATGTTTCTTGTTTTGCTTTACCTTGGCTAGTCTAGACAGCTTTTTTGAAAATCCTTTAAGACCTTAAAACATTAGAGAAGTTTATAATGAAAATTTTACGATATAGTCAATCCATTTAGAAATAAAAGCATTAAAAGCATGTCTTCATTAAATATAAAGACATGGTTAAATTTTTGGATACAAAAACTACTAAAATTGAAGAGTAAGTAACAATTTTGTATGGTCTGAACACATTTATGTTCTCATTTTGTGATAACAGCAGTAACTAAATTACAAATTTTAAACTAAAAAGGACCTGGTGAAATGCAGCTAAATAAGTGTTTATTCCTATTCCCTTCCCTTGGGCTGGAGGGGGCAGGAAGAGGCGGGGAGTGAGATGGGGTAGGTTGGGACTTTTTTAGGAGTTCTTTGATGGGGAGGGAAATGTTCTTATTGGGACGCATCTCGAGAATGGACATTTACCAGTTTTCAGCCTTGACATTTTTTTTCGTTTCCTTTTTGGAGATAAAACTCTGCATCAAAATATTGTATGTGCTTATTGAGGACAACATTTCACAGTGCTACGAACTGCCCTTGTGAATGGATCATTCTGTATGACTCCTCTCTGTTTCATGAAGTTATAATTTAGTGCATAATAATCCACAGTAAATCTCTAAATTTCTGTCTGTTTGTTTTTCTCCCTCAATATGGCGTGTGTTTGGAGGCATGGTATTTTGCTGTTGTTTGGCTTGAGATCATTTGTACCTCACTGGAATGACCTTGACATAACATTCTTGATAGAACTGAGCACTACATTTGTATACCAAGTGTTTGAACTTTTCTCTTATTACATTTGTAATTTTAGTATTTTTTCAAGTTTTGGGCAAAATGATTGCCTAGCTTCTGGAAATTAGCTGAGGAGAAAAAAATGTTTTACATTTAAAGTAATTTTAGCAGCTTTTATTATTAATAGCTTAATTTACTGAGTTCTGTAACCAGGAGCACAGCCCTGAAATTTAGGAGCAGGTGGCCTTTTTGTCAGGGGTTTGTCTTTCATTATTTATTTGCCAAATTATAAACTTTGAAAGTCTGCTGGCATGGGCTCAATAGAGACAAAAACGAGGTATTGAAGAAAGCTAATCTCTGTAGTTAATGGCAGACAAGTTCTTCCAGGGCTGGTTCAAAGGATCAAAGTTAAGTTCCTGCTGAGTTGCTCTCATCTTTCATTTACTTCTGGGGGAAGTCAAGGGAGAAAAAACTCAGCTGACTGAATTTAGCCCTGCTGAATACTCCTTTGTAAGGTTTCTTGAATTCTCTGAAGTTGTGTATGAGCATTTTGCTGCACCTTTTATTTCTGCTAGAGCTGACCAGTCTGTGCACATATCAACCCCCGTGAGATACCGAATATGCTTTAGCCTGGAGCTACCTCATTAAAGTTGGATTCATTTTACTGCAATTGCTGCTCTTGGCTGAAGAACTAGCACTGAAACTGATATCATAGCCCCTATCTTGCTGTGCTCTTGGTGAACCCTGTGCTGGCCCTAAGGCAATGCTGTGGAAGAAGTTGTCAGACCAGTGTGCGCAAAGCAAGAGGGAAGGAGCAGGGATGAAGGGTTTCAGTGGCTGTCAAATGACAGCAGTAGGAGGAAAAAGAAATAGCAATCCTGATAGTTCATAACTTTTTGTGACACTGGATAAAACAGGGATTGGAGGAAAACAGAAAAAAAAACCAATCCTAGAAAACCTAAAAAATAACCACCCGATAAAACCAAAAGAAATGAAAAAACTCCTTGGTTCTTCAACATGTCTCTAAACCCCTTGCTTTCACACATTTTCTTTTACATTTTACCCCCCTGTATTTTTGCCCAATGCTTTTTAATTTCAGGTTTATATAATAAACCCATTTCTAGTCAAACGTATGAGAGAATAATGCTTTTCTCTGTTGAAAGTGCTTTGATATAATTTATCTAAAGGTTGACAAAGATGTCATCCATGAGGACTAAAAAGGCATTAATCAAGACTGGATTATGGCCATCTTCATGTTTGTTAAATGGCAGTCGAATGACTACTGGAAAGGAATGTGAAATACACATTTTTTTCAGTGAATTATTGACTGTTCTTGATAGAGGGAATAAGAAATTAGAATGACTAGACAACAAAATATAAACACTCCTTGATATTTTATTCAGGCATAGTATGATGTAGTTGATGTAAGATAAAAAGCCATGCATGATATGAAGTTATTTCTTTTCAAAGAAGCCTATTTCCGTTTAGACAGGAAAAAATGCATGTGTGGGGTTTTCTTTTTTGATTAAGCCATAATGTACTATAGTTTATGCAATATGCAAATAGTTAGATTTCTTCAAAATGTACACGGGAATTTTTAATTACCATTAGATAAACTGATAATAATTCTGCTAGATACTAAGCATATGGCTGACGTTACATCTATAACAATTCTCAGAGCTTAAAAATTTAAGCATGCACTAATGCTGATTTAATTTCTTAGCTATTTAATTATCTATTTATTTGACAAACAGAAATAGATGACATCTTGGGGAACCAGACCAAAATCTGATGTGTAAAGACTTATCATCTTTACAAAACGTTTTGCAGATACTGACTTGCTGTGAAAGAATCTTCACAGATTTTTGTCTTGTAATGTCAAAACAATTAATGGGAAAATAAGCATTTTGGGATGCTTCGTGTTACTTGTCTTCAGTTTGTTAACGAGCTCATCTCTCTAAATCTGTAAGTTTCTAATATGTGTGTGAGGAAAGACGTGCTGCAATGCTGCTGCTGTTCTATAGGGCAGCGAGGTTTCAAGAAAATTGTAACCGTGAATGAATATTCCCGCATCCCTCCACCTAATCTCAGAAGTATGCGATGTGAGATACAGCAAACATTTCCTGCTCACCAAAAATCTGTGTGTCTTCCAGAAAGTGATAAGAGAAACAATGTGTTAGGGTTTGGCATTTACAGAATTTTTCCTCGACATGTGGGGATATGTTTAGGGTATATTAGTCTCTAGAAATGGGAAGAAAAAAAAAATCAACCCTTTGTTTTCACTGTTGTTCTCATTGTGCAATTGAAGAAAAATGCAGAGAAAGAGTTTTAATCCCTTTTGATTCTACAATACAAATTTTACTGCTTCTCTTTTGTAGGTAAAATAAGCAGTCTTTATCCACTTTCCTGTTTGTTACCGTACCAGTGTACTTTCCTATTTGAAACCTCATAAGTAATGGTGGTTTTAATTCTGGGACGTGATGAATGAATGTGTCTGGGCTTTTAACACTTGATAGGAGAATGCAAAAGAGTTCATAACTCATGTTTCAAACCTTATTTTAGTAAACTGCAACAAAGTAGTAATTAGGAAGATCCAGCAGCAACATTCATGTCTGGTTTTATGGAAAACCTCTTGGACTTCCGTTCTGAATTAGCCACGTACTCTTGTGGGCACTTTGGTTCTGGGTTGCAGCACAGGGATTACAGGCTTGCACTGTCCACTAGGTTATTAAAACATTCCTGCCTGGCTGCAAGACAAGTATGTAGCAAGGCGTACCTAAATTTTAGCTCTTCTTTCAAACTTTTTTGTTTCTAATTGGCAATAATATGGAAACCCACTCCCAATCTTCTCAATTCTGTATCTGTGTTTTAATGATGGCAGGTAATTTTTCTTATAAATACCCAAGCATAGATGTATTGTAACACATTTATGTATGTAAGCATGCCCAAATACCCTAATTAATTTATTAGGAAGCGTGATCATCATGTGTACAAACAATATCAAGCATGTGATCACTTGTGACTTTAACTTTCCCCATTTGGCAATAATATGAGATAATCTGCTTCCTCTTAAGCAGTGTGAAGGGAACAGTTTCCTGTACTCTGGCCAAGCAGCAACACTGGCAGAGGGATCAGCTTTGCTTCTCCCACACTAGTATTATACTGGGAAGAATTTCCAAGCAAAGTCAGCCATTACCTGGAAGGGGAAGGGGTGGATGCATATATGTATGTGTGGTGGCAGGGTGAGTAAAGATTGTTTCACCAAGAGGAGAGTTTGGTGTGATGTTCCTTTCAGCTAAATTAGTGCTCCATTAACGGGAAGCAGCTTAAATACCTGCTCAAGCTATAAAGTAATTTTTGGCAGAATAGCAGAGCACAGACATTTTCCTGGCTGGCTGGATTGTGCCAGGATGGGAATGGCTACATGTTAGATACAACATGTAGAATAAAAAGCCATCCAGGTTTGCAATGTACATCAGCTTTTTCATTGTGAATGGTAACTTTTACAGTATTGGGCTTTTTTCAAATTGTTCCTGTAAGTAGAAAGGGTCTGCACTTAGAGAGAAATACCCCTTTTCCTAGTTTTATGACGCTTGGGTGTTTTACCTTTATGTGAAAGTTTTTTAAAATAATGAGAGCATTTTGGGATTAAAATTTTCCTTTCACTGAAATCAGTAGGAAAAACTCATGAACTTGACTGGGAAGACTTTCAGGCCAATAATGGGTAGGAAAAAATGAGCCATGCTCTGACATCAAGCTGGTTCCACTTGTGCCCAAGCCCACGGCGTTTTCTCACACGACGACTGCTGTGAGGTTGCATGTGTCAGCCCCATGCTGGAAGCCCTGGGCTGACTGGAACTGCTCCAAACAGACCTAAGTATCAGCAGATACAAAGGAGCCTGGTGCATGCTCCCATTGTTCCTGACCATAAGAAGCAGCAGCTCCTGGGTAGGTGTAGGCGGGCATAAAAAGTCTGGTTATGTCTAGGTTAGGTTGCAATGATAGTTTTACCAGGTCCGCCACAAAATTACAATTCAAGAGGATGTTATGTTACAGCTGTTACACCTCCATATGATTTAGTCCTTGCAGAGAATTTAGCCAATGTAGCAAGTTGTAGGGCTTTATGTCAGCATTTTGTAGCTGAATCAACACAAAACATTACTCATAAGAACTGTTCTTAATACAAGTCCAAGCATACAGTGAAAATTGTCTCCTATATAAACAGTCTCAAAATGCTAACTGTGGTGATTCCATTATAAGTTGTTAGATCCTATTTAGTTGAAGAAGATTGTGGGCATATAAGTAACTATTGAGTGAAAAGAGCTGTGAGAGAAAACAGGTTCTCTCCCTGTCTCGTAGCTTTAAAAGAAAAATAACACTAAATTAGAGGTTTATGTTATCATTTATTGATGGTATTTTTATGCTTCCATAACATCTTAAATTTGAAAAATATGAGTACCTCAGTAAGGTAACTCATTTCTCTGTAGGTGCTAAAATTTCCATAAATATGTGGCGTGAAATCTGTTAGATTTGTTTTTACTGAATTGAAGCTCTATTAACTTGTTATAATCCCTCTGCTAAATTGAGTTCTCCATATTTTCTTACTTTTAAGTTTCACTGTGCAGTGTATGTATTACAAATATGTAACTCCGCAATTGACTGGGAATAGTTGTGAGAAGGTTGTTATGGTCTCTCTTGCGTAAGTAATACATCTTTAGAAAACAGAATTAGGTCATTGGTGCACACATTTAACAGTGATTTGACTCAAACAGAAGAACTGGAACTGTTTCTCTACCCCCTGTGGAAAAGAGCAGTTCTCTGGGTACTAAAATCCTTCTGGCTTTTCTTCATAGCTACTTGTTAGGATCATTGTTGGTCCTTTAGAGGACAAGTAGACCTCTTTGTAGCAGAGGATACTTCTCCCCTTCCAAACAGACATCTGGTTTGGCCAGGATAACTGCTGTGGTTGGGCACACTTAAGGAGCTGAGCTCAAACCCTTAAGTTGAAGCTTGTGACTATTCATTTTGGAACATTTTAACAATTAAAAATTCCACAATGAAACTCAAGACATGCAGTACACCTCCTTAGTGGTGATAGGAAACTCATAAATTTACCCAGGAAATTCATAATTTTACCCAGTTCAAGGGAATCTTTCAACAAGGCTGTCAAAGTATTCTGCAATTCTTTAACTAAACATTATGCTTTGGACAGTGGTCTACATTTTCTCCTGATAATTGAAACAACAACAATAATCCCTGGCGTATTGCTGTGGCTGTACACTAAATCAGTAAGACAAAGTAGGACAATCAGAAATTCAGACTGCTGTATGTTACTACTGAACTCTTTCCTCCAATATATTTAATTAAATAATATCTATAGGTTAGCTATACATCCAAAACTGTTAAGCAGCTTCACTGGTTTAGATGAGAACAATGGACAGAAGTCTTAGTTTTTAAAGGATCTCAGTGGTATGGAATTACTGGTCAGGTGTGTTGCTGATGCAGGACGTGTGCTGGCTGGAGTGGCACTTGTCCACACACATTCCTCAGTGTGGGCTTTGGCTGCTCAGTCTGTGCATGAGGTTGCTCCTCTGCTTTGCGGGAAGTGATTTATCAACATATCTGTGGAAAGCCACACATATGGGTCTTAATGTCCTTCCTCCTATTCACCCCTTGAGTATGAAATGTGTGAAATGGCTGTTTGAAATATTGTTTTTAAATCTATTTTCTTTTGTCTACATGAGCCCCTGTTTAGGGCTGGCTCTTAATCAAGGGCAGTTTTAGACTGCTTTCACATTTTAAAGAAGTGTTTACGTGGCCCCAGGTAACATCCCCCACCAGTGGGGTGTGCCTTACTGGTGAGCTGGAAATAAACTGTGTGTGAGCTGCAATGCAAATTGTGAGCGGATAAACTTTTCCAGATTTATACTGGTTTTCTGCATGGTCAGTTTGTTATTTCAGTCCCTTATTCTTGGTGCA
This sequence comes from Zapornia atra, assembly GCA_013400835.1. NCBI lineage: Eukaryota > Metazoa > Chordata > Aves > Gruiformes > Rallidae > Zapornia > Zapornia atra. The sequence continues at coordinate 25,416 of VZTU01013835.1, forward strand.
GGAATTTTGTAGCTATGACCATTTCTTAAGAGCTATGGCTATGAAAAGGTTGGGAGCACTTACCCTGCACTGCTCCACAGTGTGAAAGAAGAGAGCATTGGTTTCCGAGTGTTAACATCTCTTCACAGATAGGCAGGTCAAAGCAGAATAGCTTCATTAAATCCAGCATATATATTCTGGACCAGCATTCAGCAAATACAGCACACTGTAACTTCACCGCTTGCATATTTTGTTTCATGCTCAGTACGTTGTCCCTGACAGAGGAAAAATGTCTTTGTATTAAAAAAAAAAACCAAACCAACACCCTGGACTTTTGAAGTAGGTTGCAGAAGAATCTCAGCACACTTTAAAAATAAATATATGAAGTAATGCTATGTAGCAACCGTCATATGGTTTAATCATAGTTTAATACAACCAAGTTCAGCCTGAGTCCAAGAGATAGTTATCCTATTAAAATCCAGTGTGATTACAGAGCTGTTTTCAGGAAAGAGGGGAAAAAGGGCTTGTCAGCTTTTGGCACTGCTGAGGTGTTGGACTTTGATCAGAAACTTTGATTCCTGTGGCTTTTATTACACAGGAAAGGAACTAGTCTTGGCACATCTTCTAACAGGTTGTGAAAGATCTGTTGCTCATGCCCATTGGAAGAACTTTTTTGACTATCAGACATCTTGGTTTCATTAAATAGTTTCAGAGAAGTCATGAATTAGAACTCGAGCATTCACAAAAATGGTTTTAATAATGACTTTCCAGGCACCGTATTTATGAAGCATGAGAGAATAGCACTTCCCTGCCTGCCAGATATCTGGAAAGAGAACTTTACTGAAGGTTACGAGTTGCTGTACTTAACTGGAGATTAAAACATGGTAAGGGAATAGAATGTGAAAAGTAATTTGTAAATACTGGTGTGAAAACTAGAAGCTACTGTATATGATATATTTTAATAAGGCTATTAAAAATGCAAATTATTGGGATTTATATATTTGCTTAGGTTTACAATTTCTATTAAATTTAGAGTTTGTATGATTTCATTCCACTCTTAAAGTGAGTGTAGTGATTTAAGTGGTCAGGTTTTTCTGTCTTTACCCTTCAAAAGCCACTGGTGGACTTGAACTAGGAACATGTATGATTCTAAACAGTGCCAGTAAAAGGAGAGTAAAGAGTGAAAAAATACTGACTGAATCCACCATACTTCTGTTTCTTTGATAAAGCTGAACACTGCAAGCACTACATAGAGCTCTCCACAGGTAAGGAATGGAACTATAGGGAAATACAGTTGCCCACTTTGGAAAGCCTCTGGGCAGGCATGGATTTCATAGAAGTGGACAAGCACTGCTGCTTCCCCAGCACTGTCTGCTGCAGGGCATCTTGCCCATTTGAAATGGGAAAGGCTGTGCAGGGTTTCTGTTTACCTATCAGCCAGCCCACATCCATGTCTGCAGATACAGGTGGCCACCTACTGCAATTTTCAGAGCTGTGGAGTTCCCACCGGCTGATCTCAGTAGTATTCCAGTTGGCCACCTGAGGCCTCAATGTTTCTGAAAGTTCAGCCTTAGCTTAGCCCTTCCAAATGTTTCTCATTACAGCGGAGTGTGAATTTAGAGTGTAATAGCTGTGTCTGATCAACTCCACATCCAGACCCTAGCAATAGGGGTGTCTACATGTGAAGTTAATCAGAAACACTTTCATATGCAGATAGCCAAACTGGTTCATCCAAGGTGATGGAGACTGGGAAACACACATTTCAGGTACAGTAAATCTATGCTTGTAACCTTAAGCTTTAGTTTATCTCTTTCTTTTAGAGTAGCTGTTGTACTGGTTGATGAACTGTGTGGACATTTCTGAAGGTATGTCCACAGACCTGAGATGCCCTAGTGTTATCCCAGCTGGATATGGAAAACTAGTCTGTCTTACAGGGAAACAGGAGGGGCACTGGGGGGATTCTCAGTGTTATTTTATTTGTATTCTCTCTAGGAAATGGGCAAGTGCTAACTTGCTTTAAACAAGATCCTGGGCTCTAAGCCACACTACCATCTGTGCTAACTAGTCAGAATTCAAGATATCCAGACTCAGGTTAACCTTTTGTCTCTGTGGAGGTGAGGAAGTTTCAGGAAAGATGCAGTAAAAAAAAACCTTAAACTGTTGATAATATGAAAAGGTTTTATTTTATTTTTCATTAGCTTTCTAGATTGAAATGGTTTATTCTTGTATCCCTAGTTGCAGATAATATGCAAACAAATTGCAGTCTTTAAAAGAAGCTTGGGGTAACTATAAGTTTCTATGCAAAATAGTAATATTAAAAATAAATAAGGGACCTGACAGGAATCAATGTTCTCTGTTTTTCTTACAATTCCAAGGTTCAATTCTTTACTCCAGCTCTGGGCTTGATTTTTGACTTTGGATGATACAGTTCTTGTTTTAACTGTATAGCTAGAGCTGTCATGATGTTGTGATAGTTATTTAAGCCAAAAATGTTATATACAATTTTTTAAAATCTTCTCCAGTTGAGGAAAAATATAAAAGGGAGAGTAAATGAAAAACATAAGGTTTTGTGTTTTGGTTTGGGTTTTTTTTTTCAAAATATATCCTTTCTATGTTCTGTATACTATAATTTCATTTTTCAACTTTTAACCAGAACACTTAATGAACTACAGCATGCAAAGGCAGATCAGTAGTTTCTGATTTTCTGGTGTTTGTGAATACAGTTTCAGCAACACAGCCTCTTTTCCAGTTGCTTCCTTGGTCTGTGAACCCTGATTTATTTGAGAATCACTGAGTATGCAGAACCATGGCTATGGGAAACCTCAGTGATGAAGTGTGAGCCCTTTGTTTGCAGGAATACCAGTTTCCAATGCTGCCTTGGCTGGTGTCCTGGTTCTGACAGTGCATTTGACAGCATCAGATAACTAAGGTTGTAAAAATGGCACAGTAGGCAGATAATTTCTTCTTCATGACTGTTTTCATCCTGATTACAGATATTTAAAGTCAGGTTTAAAACCATAAAACATGAGACTTTAATAGCCTTTCAAAATCCTATGTTGGTTTCATAAAGTCTGAGTATCCTTGACAGCTGTACAAGTGGTACACAGCTATTAAAACTTTAGATATATCCTTGCTCTTATTTTGATTTTATCGCTTTTCTATAAAACAATACTGATCACTTTTTTGTTTCTGAATTTCTCCGCCTTCAGCCTCATTGCATGACTCCATTCTCGTACTGTGAGACTGGAGACTGATTCTAACTTCTCTCTGCAAAAGCTATATCTTATCTTTCTTTACTTGAACAAAGCAAAAAAACCTTAAAATTGCAATCTCTTCAGTTTCATGCTACCAGGTTTTCCCATTTCCCTAAATCTGAATGATGTGGATCCGGTGAGTCCATGGACCTTGACAGATCATTGCACATTTCCCTGTGTGTACCGCCTCTCCCTTTCCCCTTTACATTACTCCCAGCAGCACATGCCTCTTATTGGCCTCTGCATTGTCCCCACTAGGTCTGCGATGTACTCTATTTTAAACGATCCCGAATGTTTGGTCTTCTCTGGGCAAGAGGAGCAGCAGCTGGGTGGCTGAACATGCGCTCTGGCTGGATAAGTAATGGAGGTGTCTGGGAACTGCTGGACTAGGCAGCTTCTGTCAAGCACTTGTGGCAATTTGTTTTTTCATCATTAGTAATTTAAACTGCTCTTTCGTGAGCCTGAACTGAATAACTGAATAACTAAACATTGTTAATATGTTTACCATTTGAATATGCAGCTTCAGTTTAGTAGGAGCTGTTGAGGGGAAGTTAAGTAGTAACAGAAATGAGTATCAGAAAGGGAACTGCTTCTGCACAGATGTTTGAGAGCTGTTGATAGAGAGTGACAGGACAGGGACAGATGGTAGTGCAGTGGAGAGCTGAGGGAAAGGGCTGGTTTCTGCAGACAAAATAACTTTTTTGGTGAGAGGCAGTGGAGAATCAAGCTAAGATGCTGGCTGGATTTGTCTGGCGCCTTTCCTTCACAAGTCAGTTTTTTGCACCGTAAACAGTTTCACACAGAAATACTTTTTTTCTAGAGGCAGCGTGAATGCTACTTGTGTTTTAAGACTGCTTTTGTCACTTGTCACCGAAGCTGGAAGCCCAGCCATGGTGGGGCCTGTCAGACACAGAGCGGGTGTGGGGCTGCAACATGGGTGCCTCTGCAACAGACCTCCCTCTACCACCGGCCTCTGCAGGTTTACATGTCGAACTGGATCATCCCTCCATATGAAACTGAACATTTTTTTCCTCTAGAGCTGAGGGACAGTGTTGGAGAGGCAGAGGGAGACAAGGGCCTCCCAGCCTCAGGGCGGGCTGGTTGGCTGGGAGGGCTGGCTCTTTCTACCACAGTGCCTTGCACCTTTCCTTGGCATCACCCCCCAGCCCTCTGGTTCCATGGAGATCCAGCTTTGCAAAGTAGACAGCAGGGACAGGACTGTTTTGCTGTCCCCAGCAGTATGCTACTGTAGGCAGTCATCTACTTCAGCTGCACGTGTTAGAGGATCCTGTGGTGAGAAGTCTGAAAGAGGCAGTCTCACACAGGTCAGTTCCAAGCACTGATGTATCAGAAAACTGAGTTTGTAGAGGGATAAAATTTTATTGCATTTTGATACAAGATGTTGGCGCAGATTCTTCTGTATATGTAGATATGTACATGTGTCTATATTTATGTTTATATATATGGCATAGTAATTAGACAAAAGGAAAAGCTTCAAGGAAAGATGCTGGGACTGTCAGTTCACAGACCAAAGCAGACTACCCCTTAGCAGAAGATGCTGAGGTATTTTATGCAATACTTTATAATCTGTGTTGGAATAGATGCCATTTTCCAAAGTTGGAATTTCATATGCTGTTCTGGGTAGGACATTTCTTCAGTAAGTGAAAGATAACAACAACAACAAAACCTTACTAACCATGCTAGCAATGACAGTCTTTAGCACAGATCAGATTAAGTGCTATCAACTTATTTTGCTGAGTATTCATAAATCATTCTGTTCAGCTGGTGGTTGCACCTTGTCCAATAAGTTTTGATGAGATCTGTGTTATATCCCATCTATGCTTGTGATAGACTCCAGAAATCATAGGACTGAATTTTCTTGCAGGGTCGTAATGTATGTTTCAGTAAGTGTTCTTTATAGTAAAGACTGTGATAAAAGATTTTCTGATAGAATATGCATAGTTTTTCAAAGCTTTGCTTAGATTAATTTTTTTATTCCCAGCATGTCCAATAGCAACTTAGAACTAGAGTTTTTTCATTAAGTTGTTGGAAATAACAGTTCTGCAGCAAATGATAAATATGCTATATTATTCTCAAAATTCTGCACTGTAAAGCATGAACATAATTTTCTTACTTATAAGATACTTCCCATGCTGTGCACAAATCTCTTATTATGTGTCTTGTCTTGTGATTGTCCTTATTTTCATTTAAATTTATTGCAGTGCTTTGTCTGAAGAAAATATTTTGATTGGTTAGTAAACATGCCACAGGGGGTAGGTAATTTACATGAACTGGCAATTCTGTTGAAATTGCTGTTCAGCAGTATAAACTACCTATTTCATCCTTTCTGTAGTTAAACAAGGGGAAAGAGCTCCTTAAAACACGACCTAGTTAAAAAAAAAAAAAAGCCAGGAATAACTTGCTGGAAAAATGTAGGAGCATGGTATATTAGTCTCTGTGAACACTCCAGAAATGTTTCTGTTGCAATAAACTCCTGTACCCATTGATGCTGCTCTTGATCTACTGTAAAACTGTGTGGGATCAAAGCTCATTACTAGTAGCTTCAGACAACTAAAGTTAATTTCTCAACTAGTCTAATTAGCACTGAAATATGCCTACATAATAGCAACTTCATTGACTAAATAAAGCAAGTGAAAACTGATGGCAGAAATCTGTCCAGTATGAAGAATGCTGATTCTTCCAGAACATGAAGTTTCTTAAAAAGATGTTGTACGCTCATAATAAATCTGTTAAGTATTTAATAGCTAACACATTATGAATTCTGTAAAACCAGCCAATGCCTTAGACATCACCTGAGGACTATTAAGTTTTAACTGTGAACAGCCTTCCAGTTCTGCTAGAAGACTTTAAAGTTGTGCAATGCTGGACCCTTGTTTCTCAGTCTTTAAAAATTGTTTCAGGCTGCAGGTGAAAGCATTTATGCTTGTGAACTGTACATGATGCTGAACACTTTTAATATGCAAAAGATTGTACCCTGGGACATAATGTGATAAAATGTCCTCTGTTACTGTTGGACATTTTGGGCACCTTGCACTCTTTATGTACTTGCAAAGTGATCACTGACCAACCTTTCTGCCATTTTGCTGCTCCTGTTTCCATTTTCATGCACTGCAGTGAAATACTGAGGCTAAAGCTCCAGTGGACCTAAACTAGGTAGCAAAAGAAATTTAGAAGGCTAAGTGTGTTCTCAAGGTAAACCTAACCACATACATGTATCAGGTCAATTAGTGCCAAGATTTTTAATCTGAAAATTTTCTAAGAGCTGGAAGCTCTGTTTGTGCCTAGATGTTAAAGTGTCTGCTATATCTATGTGATTATTCAACACTTCGCTACACTGAAAACTCATGACAGGGCTACAAAAGGAGGAAAACCCCTCACCTCAAAATTTGAGGGAGGGGCAACTTTACCATCTCTGTTTTAGAGAGTTTAGCAAGGATGTGAGAGATTGATGATCTTTTTTCCATCTGGGAATGTGCCAGCCCAGACTCCAGAGGAAAATGTCTTGCCTTGCAGGTGACTCTCATCTGGCTGTAGTGTCAGTCCTCAATTGAAAATTTTGCACAGAAAAAAATGCAAGACTTACCTAAAAACAATAAACAAGAGATTAGGGTTTTGATGTTTATGAATCTAACTCTCAGACCACATTCATAGCTGTTTAAATGGGCACGTTGCTCCTTATGCTACAGGGGGACTTTGGCTGAAGATACTCTATTAGGTTCCCTGCTTGCATTTATGGTTCCCACTGGCTAACTTCAGCATGTCCCTTGGTTTCTGAGGATGCCCTGTGAGGCAACTCCTTTCCCTGCTTAGGACTGTAAGGACAGTGCCTGGAAATTTGGCAATGAAATCTAGGCAGCAGGGTAGCTCCGCTGTGCAGGGGCTATGTCTCTTTCCAGGGAAGGTGTAACTATCAACTTTCTTTCTCCAAGAGCAAATAATCTGTAAACTTCCTTCATAAATCAGGAATTGCAGCCTACCTAAACACTTCAACTGTGTGATTCACATTAGCCCAGGCCATTTCCCCATCTGAAAACAGCAAAAAGTTTGTACTGGGACAAAGGAAGCAGCTTGTGCTAAGCATGTCCGCATACAACACAGTGGTCAAAGAGCCAGAGATTTTACTTTTTCCAGATAGGTTTCTCTAAAGCATAGCAGTGCTTTTAAATCCTGTACAGCTGAAGAATTAGTGATAAATCTTGAGACCAGCTGTAATACATCTAAAGATTAAATGTGGTGATCAGGGACAGAATAATTGATTCAGTACTGAGCCACAGATCTATAGCATCTTTCTCTGTTGTATTTCATGATGTCTGTGGACGGTTTGGTGTGTGAGATTGACTTGCTACCCAGAGTATACACCAGGAGCTCATTAGCTTTTCACTCAGTTTTCAAATACTTTTTGCACCAATAAAAATCAAAGTGTAAGGTACTATAATACAGCCTCTTATAGTGAATTGCAGGCAGTTTGTCTCATTTTCTTCCTTACCTAAACTCTTCTGATTCAGTCAACACTTATTTATGTAAATATAGTTTATAAAATATACCTCGAGGTTCATTCCAATTTCTAAAATGGAACTGGAATACCAGCTCTTTACTGTAGTTCCGTAATCAAAATACTTCATGTCATGCACACAAAGGCCAGGCTAAGCGGCAAGCTACACCAGAATTTTCCTGGCTTCAGACTTAATAGGAAGTGGTCAGGAATTTCCTGCTTTGAAATGTTTTTGATGGAGTTTTGAAATTGTTGTGACATTCTGATTTAACACTGTTTAAATGAAATAGTTCTGCTTTACTCTTTGGTGTTTATTTCAAAAGCTATAATAATTTATAGTAAAACAAAAAATTGCAGCCATCGAAATAAAACATGTAGATTTAGTCAGGATTACTTTTGGCTTGAGGCTGTGTTTGGATTTTTGATGTTTTATTCATAGCTAGGAAAAAAAATTAAAATTTTGTGTCACAGCAAAAACACTTCCATCTTGGTCTAGCATTAATATTATATTAAGCTAGCTTTTCATATTGGAAATTATGAGTGGAGGAAAAAAATATGGGAACGCTATATCTCTAGCAAGAAGAAATTGCTATGAATGACATGAGAAAACTGCTAACCTTCAGTTGACATGGTCACTCATAAACATATGAATGTTGGTATGTGCTCTGGTCTTAACATATTTTGAAAGCAACAGCTGTGCTCTGCTTGAGCATTTTCTCAAAATTTAAATACTTACCTGTTTTTCCTTTTTAATCCTTTTTGTCTCCTTGCTCGTGCAGATATGTTTGGTATTTGTAATATTACTGGCTGTTTTGCTGCCCTGATGGGTGCAGAAGCTCAATATCTGATAAATATGCAGCATGATAACAATCATGATCATAATGAAGACTAATTTATTACTCTGTCCAAAGCCTAATCTGATGCAGTTGTCAATGTCAGATGCCTGTGAGGTGGTTGTTTTTACCATATTGCCAAGCTAGGAGAGAATTGAGGGTTGGCAAAAAAAAAGGCAGGATCTTTTTCACTGATAAATTATTTTCAATCTTTGTGAAATACCTGTAGCCATTTGACCTCTTACATTTGGGGTGAAGAGGAACAACTGTCAGAAACTATACTGTTTTGAAATATAACATAGATTCTGGATGTGTGGTTGATTTTATTGGAGAGTTAATATAAACCTGTGTAGCTATCAGTGTTCAAAAATTTATCAATGACCTCCTTTTTAGCTATATTCTAATCCGTTTTGAGGCATCTATTTTTGGGAACAGCTCACCCCAATGAACCAACTTTGTTTTGGGCAGTTGAACTTGAGTTACAGGACACACAAAAATTTTTTAATCCTTCCACAGGCAGAGAAGGAAAAAAAGCCCAGGCTGGAAGTGGGCAACAGCAAACTTTGCAAACTTGTGATGTAGTTATTACAAAGAACTAATGCCATTGGTTCTTTTATAGGCAGGAAATAAATTAATGGCCACAGCTGGGGATAGGGAAGGAGGCAAAAGGAAATGTGCCAAAACTGCCAGAGAGAAGTCACTTTTTTATTGAGGAAGCTTAAGATGTTCAAGGCAGTCTCCCGGGTCAGGGTACATGAGTTATTTGTTCACATAAGCAGAAACTCACCTGGTAGGGAGATAGACATGATGGAAATACAGGAGCACCTTGTTAACTGTAGCCACTTTAAATGGCTTAGAAGTAGTAGCCATTTAGAAAGCAATGATTTCAAGGAGTAACTTAGGTTGGAAGGGACCTCTGGAGACCTAAGTCCAGCCCTCCACTCCAAGCAGGACAAGATAGAGCCCAGGGCCTCACCCAACCCAGTATCTCCAAAGATGAGCATTCAACAGCTTGACTGGGCCCCTGTTCCAGCAGTCAACTGTTTCATTGTGAAAACTGATTTCCTAACCTCTCACTGGAATTTCCTGTATTACAGCCTGTGTCAGTGTTACTCATCCTGTCCCTGTGTGCTTCTCAGAAAACCCTTCCCTCCAGCCCATTTAGCCAGCTTTTGTTGCCGTGTTATCATATCCATGCTGCCCCTTACGGAAGGGAAGAGTAAGCAGCCTTGTTTCCAAGAGAAGCTGCATATTCTGACTCTTACCTTGTAGGGAACCAGAACAAGAAACACACATCTAAAGTACAGCATTTTGCTTATGTGTCATGTAAAACATCAGCAGCAACACTGCAATAATTTTCTGGTGGTGTTTTTTCCTAGTTTAAAAAAAAGCATATCCTAATATGATATTTAAAATACAACCCATGTCCAGATAGGCTTTAAACGTTATTACTGACAGGAGTCTAGTGTTACATTTTTCTTCCTTTTTACTATTTCCAGTCTAATTATGTGTTGATACTAGTTATTGGATTTATTAATTATATGTCTTCAGTTCAAACATAACTTGTCTTTGCATGCTCCTTCATACATACCGTAACAGAAAGAAGTGCCCTTTCTCAATCACCTATTAGTGTTCCTTTGCCCACCCCACTTCGCTGGCGAGCAGCTTCTCTGATTTACAGGACAGTTTCTGTGCCAGTTACATAAAATGTGGGGTGGCAAGTTCATGATTAGCAAAGTATATGTACAGCTGATCACAGTAAAAATTGATTATGCTAAATGTGCTAAAATACAGTACAACACTGGTGCCGGTGTGGTGCTTTGAGGGAAGCACAAATGCTGATATGCTTTTCATATATATAAATTTTATTTTGTTGCCTAGGGTGGGTTGCAAGTCACTTAAATCTATCTGTCTGGACAAGCACCAGTCTTAAGCATCTCCACACTGACTTTTTTTTGCCTACCTCCAAAGATGCTCTATACCCTTTCCTGTGATAAAAGTACGTGCTTGCTTGGATTTTTATTTTTTTTTTTATCCTGGCTAAAACCAGAAAGAAAATCTTCCCCTAAGTAGTACATATTCCTTGAGTGATTCTCAACTTTACTTTCATAACAGCATAGTTCTTGTCATACTTCTACTTCTCATTTGTGGATTTCAAAATGCAGTGGAGACCAGTAACAATATATCAGTTTCTGGGTGAGAAACTGAAGCATCATGAGCTGATAGTGGAAGCAAGCCACGAGAAAACCATAAATAGAAATTGTATTTTTGAATTCCCACTGTACTGCCCTAACCTCTAGGACAAACTGTAATGTCCTTTAGGGATTTTTATTTTTTTTTTTCTTCCCAGAAATGCTAGACCTTGGCATTAGGCTATTATGTGATAACTTCCATTTCCTTTTTAAATTTTAATTAAACCTCAGCTTGAAGATAAAAGACTCAAAATCTAAATGTGTAAAGAAAGACATGCAGTCTCTAAAAGAAAACCTGTTTTTAATCGTAGTCTCCTGAGCCTTGAAGACTGTTTTACTTATAACTTTCCTTTCCCAAAATGCCTAAGATTTCATTTTTCTTCACTCCAACTTTCACTGTCTCTTCTTATGTGTATGCATTTAGCCAGCGTGGTATGCTCTGTTTATGCAATGGTGGTGGTAAATAGTGATAAATACGTTGCAGAGTAGCAGGTCTGAGCACAGAGTGCCATGGTAGCAGTCCAATCTGTCTGGTGTAGACATGATTCGGTATTGAAAAGCTGGGTGGTCTTGGAGGAGAAGAAAACAATAGCCTGTTTTAAGTAGCTATATTTTAAGCAGACCACCTCCGTGCCTTTCGGAGGGTTAGGGGGAGGGGAAGAGAAGTTAAATAATTTGATGCATCATCAAAGTCTGGAAGTGTTCCTTTTCAAAATCTAGTATGTTTTTTTCAGTTTGAAAAAAAAAAAAGATGCCTGTTGCAATTCTTTCTTGGGTTTGGGGTATTTTTGCAGATTTTTTGCATAACAATGCTGATCAAATACAATGGTGGGAGTTTCTCCTGGAGCGACTGCAATTTACAGTAAGGCTCCGAGTCTGTTCACGGGAGTAAGTAACTATACAGAGCAGTGCGGGTGCTCACCTCTGAACAGAAGTCAATGAGACCTTTGTGGTTTTAGAGCTAATTGCAAGAAGTCTACATAGCAGGGCATTATACTGCAAGAAATAATTATTAAGCATTCCAGTTTGGTCCAGTATGAAAGAATTTAGCAGTAAGGCTGATTAGGATTAATGAGTTATGTGGGTCAGAATTGTTTCCCTGGGTGATTATCTTAGACTAAAGGTAGTATCAATTTGCTAGTGGTTTTCAGTCACCTGCAAGTAGGTAGATGCTGGCATTATGCCTACTATGCTGCATTATAATATTCAGGATACTGTCAAGTAATGATAATTCCCTGAATTTAACAAATATAAGCACAATGAGTAGGAAATATACATCATTCCGGTAACCCAAACGATGTTAAAAGGATATGGAAGGGAGTTCATAGAAGTAAACGGTTGCGCTGTGTGTGTTCTTCAGGGGGGAAAAAAGGTCTAGTGAGGAATATATAACTACTTCAGTGTGTGTTGGGGGGGGTGAAGTACTCTTGTTATCACCTCAGTATATGTATAGGCTTCATTTCAGTAAAGTGAATTTACTGTTCATAATGTAGCAAAAATCACCATTAAGTGCTATTTAAGAGAGTATTTTAATTAAATTTAAGCCTCCAAATGAATTTAATTAATAAGTTGTGTTCCTTAATGGCCTCTAAATAAAAGGCAACTTGTTTTGTGTTGAAGAATAAATGGTTCATACATAATAAGCTGCTTTAGGACTTTTGCTTTCTAAACCTTTACAAGCTGATTTGGTCTTTACAAAAGAAAATTCAATTGCAGCTCCCACTTATGCTGCCCTCTTGCCAACATACCTAGGGAATGTTTAAGATGGTACTGCATGTTACTGTACAAGTTGAAGAAAACATAATGTATTTTCAGGACAACTTATTATTTTCCCTGCTCACATATGCAAGTGCTATATGGGTAAAAAGGGAACACCAGGATTTCTAGCTGAAACTTTTTTTAAGCATTGGTTAGCTCTTCCCCACCCCACCCACACCAAATATATGGCTATATCATTGTATATATTTGGCATAATTTTAGATACTGTTATTTATTTCCCTTCAGTAAATGTTGACTGTCTGCCTTAATTTCTTTATGTCTGTGCCTGTGATAAGTTTCTGGACCAATAGTGCTATTCTTTGGAATCATGCTGTTGGAGCTGCAGTGTTGTTTTAGCAGACTTGAAAGGAGTATATTTTCTGTTATTTTAACTAAGTTGTAGTCTTTTTTAATTGACAACATAGTATACTTTGCCACGTTGCATTTATGAAATCAATAAAAAAATAATAATCTTTTTATTATTTTTTATTTGTCAGTCCCTGAAAAATATCTGGAGCCATAACAATTTCTGTATATTCCTCACTTTTATATTTATTTCTTCTATTTCCTCTATTTCCCTTCCTCAAGGCTTGCTTGCTTTTTTTTTATGTACAGTCTTTAAATTCAGTCCTTTTCTTTGAAGTAAAGTCACTAAATTTTATGGTATCATAGCTAAACACCTTGCGAATGGCTTGGATCTTTCTTTTTAACACCATGTGAACTGCCATCAGAAATGGAGAATGGCTTCTTGGGGAAGGGATAGAGAAGTCCTTTTACAGCCAACCCTCCTTACTTGGGTTGCTGCTAGGAAAACAAGAATAGAAACTAGACCTACAAAAGAAAGCAGCCCTCCACCTAACAAATTTGCTAATGTAGTGCATACTTTAAGATGATTTTGTGCTGTGCTCCCCTCAATGCCATGTCTCAGAGAGCATCAGGGAACATGTATTGCAACAGTATAGACTCTACACTTTCTTCTGCAGCTTGAAGAGGAGAGGAATACAAACGGAGTCAGACTTGATTCTTTTGGAGTGTTTGTGAGGCTGCTCAATTGTGTCCTATTTACTTGTGATATGCATTGACTGTAAAGTTAGAAAAAAATTAACAAAGTAATAAAAAGTTTTACTAAGTAGTAAAGCATGTGTGATTGAAAACATGCCATACTGCTAATTGGAAGAACATCCAGCTCCTAGGATTTGTAGTGCTTGTCCTGAGGAAATCTGAAAGTTCTTCAGTAAGGTTACTGCCATTAGCTTCATTTTGGAGACCGGGAAATTGAGGCACAAAGTAGCGAAGTGGCACGTTTCTGTCAGTGAAGTGTTGGCAGGTCTTCGTGGCCCCCAGTGCCAGCCCAACACATAGAACAATAGGTCATTAACTTCTGTTTGGCCCATTTGTTGTCAATGAAAGTGTGATCGATTCAAGTGCTCTGTGGAAACATAAGAGCACTGTGTGAAGGGAGTGTTCCTATTCTGTTATGAAATATTGGGGGTTTTCTTTTTTTTTTCTTTAATGCTGTTAAGTATATGTCTATATTCTGGAATCTGCCATTGTCTTTTAGTCTTTCCATATTGTACCTGATCCATCTGTTTCTTCCTTATCTGTTAGCTTAATTTTAAAACTCTTTTACAGTTTGGTAAATGCTGATGGATTTCCATAATGGCCTTTATGCTTACACATTCTTGGTCTAAAATCAGTCTTCAACAATAAGGGTATAAAAGCTTAAATTTAAAAGGTGGGGTAGACGTTTCTATGTATTGTGTGTTTTTTAAGCCATGGGCAGCCGTTTCAAGCATAGTTGCTGCAGCTCAGAGCGGGAAGGTGTTTGACATGTGACACTGCTCAGTGAGCTCAATCTAGGGGTGTAATATTACACCCCACTACAGCCTTATGAGCACATATTAAGTAATGGTAGTACTTGAAGAAGATTTTCAGTGATACTTCAAATGGGCATTTAGATTTATATCACTGTGAAGGCAGGTGGCATGCAATTGTTCTTACACGGAATTGAAGCAGTAGGTGTGATCTATGTGGGGATGGAGTTTATTTCCCTTATAGGGAATGAGTGAGCAGTGGGGTGGGTGACTGGGAAACTGTGTATTCTTCACTGGCATTAAAAAAAACCTGCCACAAAGTTTTCCTAGTGCTGTTCATGACAAGAATGCACCTCAGAAATCATTCAGTAATTCCAAAATAAGTAAAAAGTCTTTCATGTCTCCTCATTTGTCCATCAGCCTAACTTTTGATCCAGGCCTGCGTATTTCTTGTCTTCTCTTTTTTGAAACAGTGCAACCTCTCTATCCACACCTTCTCATGAGCCATGAAGAATCATTGCTTTAGTGGCATTGTGCATTTTACTAGACAGACACCGTGGAGAAAAATAAATCAATGAAGCATTATGTAGGCTTTCAGTATGTGGTTTACCATCAGTATGTGGTGAAGATTGAATAGGTGGTAAATTTCAGTTTTAAAATTTTACATTTGAGATACTGAAGCAGGGAGAGAAAAGCATCTGTATAAGCCTTAAATTTGTGATAGAGGATTTTTATGCTTAGGTGTTTTTTGTTTTGGCTTTTTGTTTGAGTTTTTTGGGGTGTGTTTTTTTAATATACAATTTAGCAAGAATGATAGCTACTCCCAGAAATCATGGGAGCAAATCAAGCATAGGAAATGTTTTCCCAAAGGATGACCTTCCTAAGAAAATATATGCGGGTGCCTGTCATAGGGAATATGATAGAAATGGCTTTTCAATCATAGCTATGACACTGTCCCAAAGTCTGTGTACTGGATGTAGCAAACAAGACTGGATTTTGTTTGGTTGTGGCAATACATTGCTGTCATTACTGCTAATCCATCATGCTGCTTGTTAGAGCAGCTGTTCTGTTCTGTAGCATCAAGTTAGCTCTAAGTATACTGCATGCCTCCTGCTTACCTCCAAATTCCCAGGTAGGATGGATGCAGGTTATTGTGCTTTTAGCATGAAAGTTATCTTCATATTGTCAAGTAATTGGCAAAGCTTTACGTGCTAAGATTGGCTTTGGCATTGCTAAAAATTGAATTGACACAATGCCAAATTCATTCATGCCATAACATCATTGACTTCGATGGTGCTACAGCAGATCTGAGTTGAGCCTATTGTGCTTCTGTTGCTTGGTTTTTCCAGGCACAGATACGGGAAGGAACAGGGTGGATATAGAATAGTTGATATCTTCTTTGACTTTCCCATGATTCATTTTCCTTGTAAATTAGTTTCATTGAAGGAAATGATATAACTTAGGCAGATCCTTGCTTGGCACAGTTCTTCATACAAACAAAACACAGTATGGAAAAAAAAAAATCTTTGTCCATTATAGCTTGACAGCATTGAGCTCACTAACCATGTCTGACATCTGAAAACATAATGGGGCCTCTCCATCTGAAGTAAGGAAGGAACAAAAAAAGCATTTCAAATAGGATGGCAGTGACCAAATAACTTTTCACAATATGGGTTTTTGTTTGCATTCTTTTGGATGTTTTATAACATTGTGGTAATCTTTACAAAACTCAACCAAACCAAAGAGCTTACACAATAGTTTTGTTTGGAGTATTGTCAGTTAAAGTAGGACACAAAGTAGAAAAATAAGTAAATTTAATCTATGCAGCAAATTTGGTCTGACCTGATGATTGTTACCCTCATGTCTCATGGAAAGAAATTTAAGAAGGAAAGCTGCTTAGTCCTGGATTCTACCCAGTGGGGGAACAGTAAATTGTAAATCTGAAAATGACATTTTGAATAATATCTCTTCATATTTTACTCCTCCTCCCCCCCTTCCCCCATTTCTTCAGCATTTCTTGGAACTGGCAGAAGAAAAAGGAAGCCAAACTTAGTGTTCATCTTGTCTCTTCTGTAGACGCTCATCCTTCTTTTTACCTCTGTAAATGAAGCTTCCTTGTCTTACCTCATTTCAGGTTGTTGCATAGTATTGCTGGCCTACTGCATTGATTATACTACTCGGAGTTTGTGCACTTGCCCCTTCTTTTCTACTACATAGATACCTGTCTTCGTTATGTGTGAACCTTTCCCTCTTGGCAACAGCCTGCTCTTGTACTGGATAAGTCTAAAATGAAACTGTTCTTCAGGACATCATCTTCCTTGCATCAGCCTATGATTGCTGTCTCTATTGCCTTCTACAGACATTCTTAAATGTGCACCCTTTGCAGTGTCTCGAACACAGCTTTCTGTACTTGGCTGGAGCTTATCATGAATATATCAATTATTGTCCTTTTCATCCCTCTTTTACAGAAACAGACTTTGTAGGTGGCTGTTGGGTTGACATGCACTGCTCCTGTTTTTTGTTTTATTGGACTTTCATCTCCCCAAATCCATCTCCCGTATTTCATTATTGATTATATTTTACTAAAAGGAAGGGCTATCCTTTTGTTCTTTCTCACTGTTGTAGAAAACAGAATATCTTGGTCCATGCCTGAAGCAGAAGGTCATCTTATTCGCGTATGTTAGCATGTCACGTTAAGGAAAGATACAATGCAAGGATAAGGAGCACAACACCCAGAAAAAGTGCTTTTAGAACCAATGACACCTGACACTATTTCTTGCAATAGGATTTATTTCAGGATTATTTTTATTAATTGTTTTTTCAGTTTCAGTGTCAGTGCCCTGAAATATCTATCTCCAGCGTTCACGAGAGAAAATTATTTTGTGGTTTAGAGTTGGCATACAAATCTGGAAGTTAAACCGGACTGGTAGCTCTTGAAAACTGCACTGCTTTGACATCATATGTAGCAGTTCAGGTAAGAATTTTTGGGGTTGTCTTTGGGGTGAGAGAAGTGGGAGAAGAGCAGCAGTCGAAGATATTTAATTATAGATTTGATTTATGCCCACTTCTCCTCTGGGAGAAGTGTATTTTGTATTTTGGGGACGGGGCACCTTGTCTGCTTCTGAAATTGCACAAAGCCCTTCACTAAAGCCCTTCACTAAAACCCTTCACTGTCGTTTCTCCACTGGTCCCTTGATGAGAACTTGACATTGTTCCTGATTGCTGTTGTAGTCTGAAGTAGCTGTATGTATTATTTCTTGTAAGATTTATAGTTCTGGTTGGTTGGCTTTTGGGGTTTTTTCTGTTGTTTTTTAAAACTTAATTTTATTTTTTCCTTTTCCCTAGTGTTGTCCATATATATGTACACATCATTACAGGCATAGTCTCTTTTTTATAGAGAGTCGGTATCCACTCTGAGCCTAACATTATAATCATATGTTAATTTTTAGGTGCTTTATTTAAGTGTGTTTCTCTGAAGTGCACTGGCAAATTTCACAATCCAGTGAAGTAGCACAAGCGTCTAGGAACTATTTTAATTATTCCAGCAAATGCAATAAGCCAAATCCTATTCTGTTTTATACCAGTGTAACGTAGATGTTACAGATTTGCTGGTCCTGCATGGATTTACACTAATGTCATGGACATTGCAAAATTATGCTGCTATTAGAGTAAGCATACTAATAAAATAGAGCACAAAGCAGAAATAAAATATCTCTGTATTACTTTTTATATTTCTTACTAATAAATGCAAATTATAATGATAAGCCTGTTCTATGAAAAAAAGGAAAAGTCACATAAAACCAATTCAGGCATTTTCTTTTTTAATCAAAATGTCTTTTCATAGAGCTTTGTTGTGCTAACAGTGTTTTAAAAAAAGCCCTAAAACCCCAAAAAATTAACTTCTAGTTTCTTTTTTTATTTACTGCCTATATAAATCCAGGGTTGGAATAACTTTTTTCTTTTTTTGTGATGGAGGAAGAACTTAATGGTGCGTATGACATTGTGGTTTACTGGAGCTTAATTATCAGAGGATGATCTGTTGCTCTTCTGTGTCAAGCAACAGAGCATTTGTTTAGTAGCAGGAGAGAATGCATCAGCTATGCCTTCCCCAACAGGTGGGCAGCCGAGAGGGCTGCTGAGTTTCCTCTTGGACTGTGACAGGTGAAAAACGCTATTTAATGAGTTTTCTTCCCAGTCAATTAGCAGACAGAGGGAGCTTTCCCATCTGTGCCTGACAAAACCAGGGTTTGTCAGTAGCCACATTTCCTTTGTGAGAGTGATTGGCAATTCATAGACCGGGGTAATGACAGTGACTTCGCTGGCTGCCTTCCTCTCACTAACTGCTCTTATCTGTTTAATCTCGGGGATTTTATTTAAATAAATACTTTACACTAGTGAAAAAGAGCAATATGGAAGAAGGGTTCTCACTAGGACAGTGTGGTGATGCATGTGGGCAAGAGATGTCTCGCAGTAAAACAAAAGAGAAAACCAACCAGCAATTCCCAGGCTGTACTTGTTATCTGTGATCAATGAGGTATCAATGAGATATGCATGTTAGTTTGGATTGCTTACTATCTGCAGGAGCTACCAGTAATGTTGCCTTATTTCTGACTGCTACTGGTTTTCTTGAAGAAGCATGTTATACCCACATTGACAGAATATGCTTAAGCCCTTCTGAAGCGTTTTAATCTTTTTCCACCTTTTCCTTTTCAGGGTACCCTATTAGAAAAAATTTCAGTCTGACACTGAAAATCCAGTAGACTACCATTCATAAGAATGTAATGTGCCTTCCTCTCTGCAAATTTCTAATTGTGTATTTTATTCCTTCCTAGACTCTATTAATCCATCTAATGCACAGACTTCAAATTTCTTCACACATCAGTTCTGCTGAAGTAATGGAAATTAGAGCACATTAACGTATCTCATACTTTTGGTGATACATTATATTTACTTGCAGTGATACATAGAATTTTCACAGAGAAAAGGGCAAGACGGGTAGCTCTGCTTTCTGTACAGCAAATCAAATCAAAATATCTTTGAAGGTTTTCCTGGAAAGTAAGGCTCTTATAAGTATATAGCATTTGGCTAAGAATCTATATATTGGATGTCATTCAGTTGCCTGGTAGCAGTATTGTTCTGGTTACCTACAGACTTAGTATTTATTTTTCACTTTCCAAAACCTAATTTTGTCTTAAAACCTACTTGGGTAATTTTATTTCATATGTTTTATTGTGGGTTTATAAACTAGCATAAATACAGTTTTGAGTAGAGGGAATTGCTTTGGTTTTCTTTTTCTTTTATTTTAAATCTTCAATTCTGTGAAATACAGCTGCCTTGGGGATTCCTTTGAAAAACCTGATAATGAATGTAAGATGTGACTGACTGGTGTGTGATTGTGTTGATGTTTTCCCTTCTCTTGAGCCCAGTTTGAAATTCAGCTCTGCACAGCAGGGATTGTCCTCAGCCACATATGACTATTTTGAGGATTGTGTGCTTGAGTAGCTGTGCAAGCTTTGGGCAACTGGCAGCAGTTTGTCATGGCTGCCTTTAGGCTAGTAAACCTTGGGGATTTTAATCCCTGTCCCTCTCTGTCAATCAAGTCTGTTTCACTTTTTAATGTAATATAATATATTTTCAAACAAATTATGTTCATTCTACAGTAGGTGCAAAAATACCAAAAGGCAAAATGCATAATGTAGGGGGTTTACCTATTTTCCCTTGGCTGTGTCACTGAAAATTATTTGCTCTGTGATATAATTGTTCATATTTAAATCATCAAGCTCGCTTGCCTATTTTCTCATTGTTTTATTTTCATTGACTACTTTGATGCTGTGAATCCTGGCTGCATTTAATTCATTATAACCATGTGAAACTAAACCCTGAATGTCTTCCAAATGAATATTATTTAATTTTCTTTGGCATTCACACAAGCAGCCTCTTTGCCAGCTGAGTAGTAAGTACAGACATGTTTTTCACTTCTGTGTGACGTGGTCAGATTTTAGTAATTTCCAAATAACTAAATATGCTGTTCTGAATATTATTATAAATCTTTTTTCCATCCTTGAAGTACCAAAATGCAAAAAGTAAAGAATAAATGGTGGCAGCAGTTTTCTCAGTGATGTACAACATGAAAAGGGAGCTTTCGCACTTAGCCAAGTACTGTGTGTGCACAGATCATCACACGTACCAAGTATCCAGGAAGCATGGTTTGATGTCTATTTCTGACACACTCTAAAAATAATACATATATAACATAATATGGAAAAAGGCAAGACATTCATATGGCTTTATGTATACAGCTATTCAATCACAGAACCTCACACTGTAGTGTTGACAGAACTTCTGAAACTCCAAGTAACTTAGTTTTCATGTTAGACTTTTTTTTCTCCCTTGTTCCTTCTTGGGCAAATCGGTGAATTTGGTTTGAGGTCTCTATAGGTAATTCATACTAAAAAGTTGGAATTTTATTTTCCCCAAGTTGGTAATTGAAAACAAGTTAGAAACAAACTGGGCTCCAGTATAACTGATTTCAAGGCGAGGTCTGATGTGGTGGGGGAATTAATGTGGCTTTCAAAGGCTTTTCTGATTGTTAAAATCATACAACTCTTTTAATGTGTGAAAGGAATAGGCAACCAAGAAGTCAAATGTAGCTCAGAGTGAGCTGATGAAGCTGTGCAGCTAACTGTGGTGTGCTAGAAGTAAACCAACACCCACATCCTCTGCTGGCTTCTCTTAGTGGGAATAGGCATAGAATCTGAACTGTGGGGCTTGTTAGCATTTTTTTTGTAAAGAAAAGAACAATGTAGTTTCTGTTCTGTGGCACCCTGATTGTTTTTATAACTCATGAGGTTTTTTTCCCTATTTTTTGAGGGTTATTACCCTATTCTAGAAAGATGAGTTTGGGGAGTGGGATTTTTTTTTGGGGGGGGTGTTTTGTTGGGTTTCTGTGTGTGGTGGTTTTGTTTGTCTGTTTTTTTAATGAAACACAGGATCATCAGTTGAGGGATTTCCTCTGCTACAGCAGGTTATATGATAAGCAACAGCTGTCATGATATGATGGTATGGCTAATGTTTGCCTGTCTCCTGCCTTCCTATTGAGTCTGAGAATGAGCAAGTCCCTAAGTCATTGCTTAAGAGAGGCAAATGGTAAAACCCCTTCATAATCTACTCCAGAGACTTTGTTCAGAACACAGAGGTCATCCTTTGATGACGATTAATGTGGGTCCTGTGGTCACCATAGGACATGTGCTCCTATGAGTGGAAATCTTCCCTTCTGCTCACTTAGTGTGTTTTTTCCAAGAGGGTTTGAACACAGAACTGCAGGCTTTGCTGCACTTATTTGAGTGGTGTGAACATCATTCCAAAACAGAAATCAAATACGAATCCAAAGATGAAATGGCAGTGAGTCCTGATAGATGAACAGGAAAAGGGAAATGGAGGAAAGAGTTAAATCTTGTGAAACTTTGGAGATAGCGCTCGCGTCACATTGCAATATGACAGTACGAAAGTATGTTAAATACGGCATACTGTAGTTGTCCTTCTTGTGTTCTGTGAGTCTGACCAGACATTTGACTTGTAGAACCCTTGGTTCAGCTTGCCAGCCTGAGAGCAGAATTTCCTGAGGGACATGCTTAAATGTATCTACATTTCCTGTAGTCATATTTTTTGGGAAGCCTTTTTTTCCCTTGAAATTTCCATGCTGTTATTACTCCGTTACCTACTCGGTCACCTAAACACTGTGCATTCTGCGAACCTTTGACCTGCTATTCATCAGCCTGGCAGACTCCCACAGTACAATTACAGAATGCATGAGGGAGGTTTAAAAATTATCTGGCCCCCTAGTTTTTAACAGTTTTTACATATGATTAACTAATAACTGTCTCAAAATGCTGCTGTAAGCACCATCTTCATATTCCACCAGAGATTTGCTCTCAGGAGAACAATGAGACATTTATGGTATTTGGGTGGGAGGGAGATTAGAAAGTGTCAAGTAACTTCTTACTCATAAACTCCCAATAAATTATCTTTTCATTTTCTAATAAAACACTTAGTTTCAATAAAGATATACATTAGTGGATTGCCAGAAAATGGCACTATAATTCTAGTTGTTACTGAAGGATAATAATGAAATAATCAGGCGTTTTTGGAATTGTTTCTCACAAATCTTTGGATCTTTATTTGCAGAAATTCTAGTACTGAGCCCTTTCATTTATATTCCCCTCTCATCATCTCACTTTCATTAATTCAAAACCCCAAGTTAGCGAATTGCAAAGCCTGCTTTTGTTTTCATTGAAATTGCAGAACATTAAAAAACAGTGTTGCGTTACACTCAGGTGGCAGTGCCATTTTTCTCCTGAAAATAGAAGACATACAACGCCAAAAAAGAATATATGCTATCACCCTGCAGCGCCCCCACCCCCCCAGCTCCTTTTGCAATCTTGTCTTACATGGAACATATGTCACAGTGTTACTTTCTGTAACATTCTAGGTAAAGGCCCTTCTTCATAGCCTACCTTGCCTTTGGCATACTTTTCTGGAGAGCTCCCTAGACTGTATTAATTTTATGTGTGAAAAAATAACTGGAGTGATGGATGCTATGAGTGTTAGAGACCTCTTTCTATCTCTGAAATTCCACTTTCTGTACATAAAGCTACATGGAGGTGAGATGATTTAGGCACAAGGATGTTAGCACAGCTCTCAAACTTCTGCAGTTCAAAATACTGGCTTTTTTCTGGTTGTCTTTCTGGTGCTGCAGCATCATATTTGTTCAACTCGTGTCTTGTGGGTTTGAAACTCTCCAGGCTTAACCCTGGGAATGGAGGTAGAATTGCCTTTACAAACGGCAATACCTGGTAAGCTGCATGCTGAGCAGCTGGGGATTCTTTCTTCAGTGGCTCTGCCCAGTGTGTTTTTAAGGGGTGTGTGGTACCTGGCTGATCTCTGGTTATCTTTCTAAATAGTGACCATTTCAGATAGACAGAATAAATTTGACAAAATATATACTTTTCTAAAGCAAGTTCAGTCAACTGATTTTTTTTTTCTTGTATTTATGAACTTCAAAGTATGTGGTCAGAGTTGATATAGCTGATTAACTTCTTGTTAGGAAAACCTTGCATGGAATTACAGTCATGTTTCTACACTTCTTTCATTGCAATAGAAAATGAAAGATGCAGTATGTGGATGGCATACTCAAGGCAATAGCTTGAGGAAATGGCCACAACTGAGCACCATTGCATTTAACAACCTTAGAAAAAAGGATAATAATCAAGATGCTAGATGCTGTAGGCTTGCATAAGTATTGTAGCCATGTGGACGGATACAAACCAGCCCTATCTTTCTTCCTTCTCCCAACAATGCAGACAGCTCGTTCTACCTCCTTTTACTTGCACTAGTACCTCAGTTTGTAAATCACTGAACTAGAAAAAAACCCCAAAACCCAAACAACAAAACCCAAACAAAACAAAACCCCACAAATTAAACTGAGACTCCCAAATCCACGAGTACTACACTGAAGTACAAAGAACTAGAAACTATTTTGCTATCCTATCTTTCTGTGCTTACATGAAAAATAATTCTCTGTAAAAATATGTGGTTTGGTTTTTTTTTCAATTTTAAATAAAATGTTGTACCAGTTATGAGGTCTCCTATTCAGTTTTCTTAGTTTGTAGTACAATACATACTTATAAAGCAGTAATACATATTTATAGATTGCTTCTAAGGCAGCAAGTATTCCACAGTTTGTATAGAAAATAGTTCATGGGGCTCTGCTGTGTAATTTTCAGAGCTTGTGGAAAAGTAACAGTACCTGTGACCTTCTTCTGAAGAGTTATGGCTTTAGCAGATTTCACTGTTAAATTGAAGAAAAATAGAACATGCCTGTATAGCTGCAAAGGGTTTGCTTTTGAAACATGGCAGGAATTTAATTGTAGTGAAATAGATTTTTTTTTATGATGATGATTTTTTTCCCTTTTCTCCCCAAAGCTCAAAGAATGGAGGAGGAGCAATGATGTTGGTAATCTGTAGCCTTCCCACTCACAACATGTGATACCATCCATTGCATTTAGGAGGAAACCTGTGGACTAAACATAAACATTGCTTTGTATTTTGGGGTATGAAACTGTCCTCTGGTAACTGGGGGAAGAGGGATTGGAGCATCCTCTAAGCAGTGACATTGGCTTCCACATTCTTCTGGAGTAAGTCGACTCTGCTGTATTACTTTATTCACCCAGCACAGGATATAGTCCTTGATTTTTGTGGTCCCAATTAAGCAGAACTAAGCTTGTGAATCAGAAGCAGTCATTTGTCATGCATGTCTTTGTGGCTGTGTATTTTAGGAGTTGGACAGAAAACAACCAGAGAGCAAAATATTCAAGTCTCCAGGAAATTGTCACGGGAAGGAGTTTTCTGCTTTTTAGAAGCAGATAGAAATAAGGAGGAGTCATTTCCTTGACTTAAAATATTCTGCCTTTATAGCAGCAAATCACTTTACTGATCACTGTAACTTTTGTGTTCCTCTTCCACAAGGGAAAACTGGGGTTGTCAGTTTTCTCCATTGATTGATGCTTGTAGCATGATCATCTCTGCCTCCGTACTGGTTCAGCACCAACAGCTTGTCTCCCCTGTACATAGGAGTTAATCAAAGATTTGGATTACTGTGGGTTTTAGTTGTTCAGAATGCACAGTTTCTGTCAAGTGAATCAAAGTTCACACAGCACTTTTAAAAAAAAGCTTTTCCTCTTACAGAATGAGGAATACACAGCATATGTAATTTGAGGAACTGGGCACTTCTGTTTCTGTGGAATCTTACACTGAGTGAATGGAGAAAGTGAGAAAGATGAAAGCCTATTTCTTCACCTCTGCTCATCTCTAATTTTGAGTCCTGTAATGTCCCAGCTTCGTGTTGGGACAAGTCCAGACCACACAGTGATTCCTCCTACTCCTTTTGCCCTTTTTTCATAATTTCCCTGCACCTACACATGCTCAGATTGGGAGCCCTGCAGTTCAGGTACAGTCTTTGTGACTAACAAGGCCCAGTGCTGATGGGAATCTCCAGCTGCCTTGTTACTGCTGCACCAAAGGAGATAGCAGATATACAAGGTTTCAGAATATATACACACATACACACACACACACACAAAATGCCTTGTAGTCCTATGGCTATTATCTAGAAATTTTTACCTTTTAAGTTCTATTTTTGTGATATTTTTTCTATATTCTTTTTATTGTTACTGTAATGATAAGTGCTTATACTAGTTTCACAGAGGCTTTGGTACAGTTTGCAAAAATGTTTGAAGTGCAAAGAGAAATTCTTTTGGTAAAAGGATTGGTTTCTATTAATCTTTATCAGGGTCCCAAATAGTGAGTTTGCAAGATATTCCAGCTTTGAACATTCTTAGCAGTAGTAAAGTTAAGATTTGGTAATCTGCTGGTATTTTACACTGTTTCAGTAAGTCATATGTGGAGATCACTTTGCTTGGCTAATTTTGTAGGAAAACTGAAGATGATATTGTGGTTTTGCCATTGTACCCCATGGTCCTTGCTGTCTAGAAAAAAAGCAAGGGCCTTCATGCCAAGAGGAAGAAGAAAAGAGTTTTCTAATGAAAATTCCAGTGAACCACAGTCACTGTCATTCCCTCAGAGGACATAAGTGGAAGATAATATTTCTTCCCAAAATTTACAGCCTGTCTTACGTGGCTGATGATTATAGACAAAAGAAACCGCGCAACAAACTTAAACTACTTAATATCCTTGACTGCAGCAGTACCAATTTGATGGATCTGAAAATAGAATTTCCGGTCTCAGGGCTTGGCACGCAGTCTGGGAGCACAATGCTTGATATTAAACCCATAGCTAGTAAACTGTACAAGGTAGACTAAGCTGTGATTCTCAGCAGCACTGCAGGTATTGGCATGCAGACAGGCAGAAAGCTGAGGGCTATCTTGAAGGGATCATGTATCCCTGCCAGTCAGCAAGGGAATTCATAGTAGCACTGAGGAATAAAAGAGAAATACAGGTGGCAGGTACATTTTGTTTCCTATCACTTTTGGGGAAAAAATATTGTTAATATTTTGAGTGGATCTGTACACAAGTTTTGTATGTGTTTAAAGTCTCTCATTTCTTACAGATGGTAAGAAGGGATTTCTGCCCTTTCTCTCTTCCTTTTACTTTCTTAACTGAGTCTGTTGTATGTAGCAAGAATGAAGAGTTTTATAGTATTAGAAAATGTACATGAGTTTATGGTGCCAGTGCACTCCATCTAACCAAACAATGCAATACAATTCCCTGCTGAGAATGATACGTTTCCACTGCCACTGTGTTTGTTTTCTTAAGGCTTGGTGACTCGTAGTAGCAGCGCTATATGGAACTCATTTCCATTTTAAACTATTCACCGTAGTGTTGGCAATTCAGCAAGGCTAGTTAGTCTTAATGGTCATATTACATGCTCTCTCACCCTCCCTGCCCTCTCCCAACTTATATTCACTAATGTCGTCATGCATCTTTTTGCTTAGTGTTTTCTATTTGTGCTTTTGGGTGGGGATCCTGTGACCTAGTCATCTGTGGTGCACACGTCTACATGTGAATTCAGCTGCCTTTGCAGTTCATAGAAGTGGTTCTTGGAGAAAATGATTCACATGTTCATTCTCTGACAGATGTCTATAGCTGGCCAGGTGAATCACAGCCCAGAAATGCCCTTCTCTCATGGCGAGTCTAGGCGGCTAGCCAAGATGTGGATGTCTGCGTTGCAGAAGTCTGAAGCTGTGTCCTTAAAATAAAATGGGATTGCTTTCATTTCCTGAACAATGCAAACTATGACATTCTAAAACTACTAGGCTATTTAGGTAATTGTGCAAAAAACCTGTTTACTCTCAGAGTCTGAACTTAAGAAAATAATTTAAAATTATTATTGAGAGGGTGGGAAAGCACATCTATTTAAAATGATAGCTAAATAATATTCGAGTTTCCTTTATTTGTTTGATTTTTGAGAGAAAAATAGGACTTATATCTTATGTAATACGCACAAATTGTTGCATATTATAAGGAACATGTTGTAGGCACAGAGAAACTTTTGTTCAGTGACTGTAAAGGCAGATGCTCCCTCTAGCGCCTATTTTCCTGTAATGGCAATAGGTTTGTTGGGCTTTCTGCCATGTTTTAGTAGACACTTGCTTAAGTCCCTCAGGTATTGATTTTAAAACAGGTAGTATGAAATGGGAGTAACCTTTGGTATTGTATGCTTCCGGCATCTTTCCCTTTGTGTGTAGCAGAGGGAGTCAGATAACACATTAGGATAAAACATATGGGAAAGTTAATCTAAATATATTTTTCTAATTTATGTGAGGTTTTTTTATAGACTGTCAGTCAGTAAACTTCCTTCTAATTGAACATAATCTTGGAAAACTCTGGTACTTGTGAGCATTTCTGAACCCAAGGAGGGTTCACTGGGCCTGTGAAACATGACTGACTTAAAGTACCTGCACACTAATCTCAAATTCAGGTCATTGTTCCCCTTTTGATGTTTTTGCTAGCGGATTTTTTCAACAGAGCTAGCAAAGGTAGAAGACTAAAGTTGTATGACGTGTTCTAAACAAATATGTAGCATCACTGTGTATAAAGAAGAAATCCCTGAACTATCTAAACAGCCATATATGCTGTTTAAGAGGTGTATGCTATGAGCATCTATACTTGTATCTGGGAGGAGGAGAGGGGAGAATGGAGTGCATTTATATGCCATGTGAGATGCCTGAGGATGCATATCCTCCTTGCTGTTAGGTTGTGGCTGCATTCATCCTGGCACACAGTCCTTTCTGAAGGCAACCTTCCGATGCCGTGGGTGTTCTAAAGGTTTTCAGATGTTATCTCTAAAAACACACATTCTGCAGTTTTGCTTGTTTCTGTAAATCATGCCTAAAAAGAAATTCTGTTAGAAATGGTATGTGTAGAGGAAAAGTACATATGAATCAATATATATTCCTAGCAACATTCTGTGATAAATTGTAAAATCCAAGGTTATGAATATTACTGCGGTAATGCATTGCCTGCACCATTATTAAGCCCTGGTAAATGTGACAGCAGAGGGTTTTAATGTGATTTGAGGGAAGAGAATAGGTAGGTGTTTCTGAAAAAATGCACCAGTTCTTTGTGAACAGAGAAGGCCTATTGGGAGATGTGAAGGTTGGAGGACACCCGGGGCATAGTGATCATGAGATGATAGAATTCTCACTTCTAGAAGTGAGGAGGGGAGTAGGACTTCTGTAGGACAGACTTTGGACTATTCAGAAGGCTGGTTGATAAAGTTCTATTTGTCCTTAAGGCAAATCATTGGAGCAGGCTGCCCAGGGAGGTGGTTGAGTCACTGATCCTGGATGTATTTAAAAGACCAGTAGATGAGGTACTGAGGGATATGGTTTAGTAGAGGACAGGTATGGTTGGACTCGATGTCCAACCTTGTGATTCCATGAAATTTCTCCCAAGTGTGATAGTGAGTGAATATTCTTGCCCTTTGTATTTATCCTGACTGAAAACTGTCTAAAATGGTGAGCTTTTAGTTTGAGGGGTTTTCTGTTATTTCCATAAGTAGCCTGTGTCCCTTTTCCCTCCCTTTCCTTCCCCCAGTCTTTATCCTCACAAGGAAAAGAAATAGAAAAATCGATTACAAAGGCTTTGTTACATCAACATTCAAACCTCCCCAAATATATAAATATAAGTAAAATACATGTTCTACTAAGTGCCCTGGGAATATCAGTAATATTTTTCAGTGTGTAGCTTGCTTTTATACAGCTGAGAGTGACACAGCACAATTTGAAATAGCAGCCAGCAGCATTTCCTGATCTTTGAATCTTCCCCTTTCCCGGGAAGTGGGAGTGAGGAGGTGTCTACGTATTAACAGTTTTTCTTTTCAACATGTACCAAGGTGAAGCATAAGAAAAAGTCACTGAAAGTCATTACCTATGCTAGATGGCATTTTAAAGTTATTTGAAACTACAGCTAAGTACCAAAAAGAAAATCCCCAAACCCCAAATAATCCCGCAACTTGTTACAGTTATAATGGATTGTCTACTAAAAGTTACTTTCTCAGCATTGCCACTGGCAAAGCCATTTGCCTGCTGTAAAGAGTCCTTTTCTCCTTGTGGTGGCATTTTATCAGCATTAGTGGGTATGACAGTAAACAGCAAAATCATGTTGTTTAAAAGCTAGTTTCCACTACAGATAACCCCTCCATGAAAAGGATGTTTCTTAAGTTACCTCTCTTAAATTCTGACAAGATATGTTTACATCCTATTTGATGTCTCCATATGCCTTTAACCGCTTGGAAGCTTAAATGTTGTGCAGTTACTCTTTAGTTTCCAGCTGTGCATTGTAGATTTTGTGCAGTAAAATGTTCCACTTATCTGCTTCAAAATTACTAGGTAGGCTAACTGCTTAGCTGAGTCTACGTTTTATTGCGGGTTTTTTTGGGTTCTCAATGACCTTCTCAAGAAGGGCACATCTTTCCTTGGAGGGGAACTTAGCCCCTAACATTTTTATTGTGTGCTACATGGTTACCTTTGCTGAGGTTCTCTCAAGAGAAATGGTGTTTCTTGGCAATTGCTGTATAATGTCAGTAGAGGCAAATATGGTTCAACAGTGTCATTTTCAGGAATTTTAAAGATCGAATAACACATCAACATCCTGAAATACAGTATGGAAATGATAACTCATGAGGATACTGTTTGCATGCAAACATCACATTTCTTTTCTTTGAGGAAACAGGAAGGAATTTATCCATCATGAACATTTGCATTCCTGCTTCAACGAAAAGGGTTTTTTCTTCAAGCTGTGATGAGTCAGCAGGATGTAGCCCATCCCTACAGTTCCCTTCTTGCTGCTTCTTCCCTCTAAGACTATAGCAATTAGCTGATAACCTGTTGGAATAGCAAATGATTACTCCTCCTCCTGCTGGCTCTGCTTAAGCAGAAAAAAAAAAATTGGATATAAAATGCTGAATTACCTCCTTTTTTAATCTGATGATCAGCCCATGTGTATTCAAATTGAAAATATGGGTGCTATTTCAGAAATGTTTAATGAAGAAGACTTTTTATTTTAATCCATCCTTAATTTTGTCCTATAACCATTGCTGTTGCAGAACCAAGATGCTCAGGCTTGTGATCTTACATCTGTTTCTGCTCTACTGCATATGATTAGTTTTGTGCTTCTTAGTTAAAATTGTGATGTTCATTTAGAAATTACTAAGAACAGAAGTGCACAGCATGATGCTGCACTGATTCAGTTATTATAATTTCTATGAAATTCAAACTTTAACAAGATTTTTAGATTTAGAGTTTTGGTTTTATTAGTAAAGGGTGAAGACTGCACGGCATTTCTGAAAAAATGCATTAGGGTGGGGTTTTTTAATACTATATAGTAGTTTATCAGGTAAGAATAGGAGGATTTCATGTAACAATATATTTTTAAAAAAAACTAATACTTCAGTAACAGTTCCTTGGAGCTATTTTATTTTTGCTTCCCCAGTCCTGGGAATGCCTGAGCAGTGGGGCACTGACCTGACCTGTAATTCTGTCATGAATTCAGGTGCCATTATAGCTATTCTCTTTTGTATTGCTGCTGAAGTTCAACCAAGACCTTGAGCATTTATATATCATGTAGAGATTTTTTGTCACATAGATTTTCTTTTGTTAAAAAAAGGCGTCATTTGACATTCTCTTATATGGTAGAATTCTTAATGTTTTCCTCAAGTCCTGTTGTTCTGTCTTCCCTGAACCCATTTGGACTCTGTATGAAAGCTGGTTTTCATATGATGCAACATGAGGGCAGAATTTGGCTTGGTTTCATTTAATTTTATTAATGACCTATTTGACAGAGTTTGCAGTTTGCCTTTTTATAGATATAAATTCATACCTTGCATCTTATATCTTTGTATTTCATCTAGATTTTAGCCGGATAGATCTAGTGGAAAATCTTGTCTTTGACAAAAGAGCTTAAGATGCTAAAGCTACTGCCTGTATCAGACCTGTATTTTCTGCAAAACAAGGTAGCCATAATAATGAAACAAAACCCCATAAAACCCTTGGCATTACCCTACATTCCTAACTTAAAACTATAAAATAAAGTCATTGCTAATTCTCTCATTTTTCTTTTGTAACAGCTTATCATATCAATAATCTCTTTTACACCATTCATCTGACATGTGCTACCAGGGTTATCATTCAAGAGTAAATCAAGCTTTTGGAAATGTTCCAGAATATATCACAGTGTGATATATGTCATTGTATAAACACGTTGGCCAAGCTTACCTCAGTATAGCTCTAGTGAACTGGACGTACGAGTCACTCTGTCCATTATTTCCAGTAGCGATTTTTCCTTTTCACACTTCTGTGATAGTCGACCTGCTTATCTGGTATTCTTTTCTCTGATTTGTATGCTCTTTCTCATTTTCCATCCAAGTGTTATAGTGCTGTATGTGCTTTCCTGACAGCCAATTAATTGGCTAGCTCTTCACACAGCCAAAAATAGAGGTAGCAGTTCTACATGGACCCCTCATGTCCATTGATGTGTACAGCAGACATCCTAAGAATGGGGACACATTTCCCTGGTCTTGTGGCTGCATGCTGTTCACATCAATTTCCCATTAAAAGGTAATTTAAAGGTATAGCCCCAGGCAGACTCAGGAGAGAGTTATAAAAAGAGTTTAATTAACAGTTCAGAGTAATATAATCTAAGGTTGAATAGTCTGTAACCAGCTCATTTTTTTGTTCACATTTGTCATTTCCTTTACTTGCAGATTAGAGGAGATTTCCTTGTTTGGTAAAGAATGCAGTGAAATAAGTCTTCGAAGAAGCTTTGTTGTACGTGTCCTGGAGCTAGATCACTGTGTTATCACCAGCTTTAAACCTGCCACTGCTTATCTCCTCTCTGCATTAGCTCACCTTTTCTGGTCAACACGATTTTTAAGGGAAGAGATTCAAGTCACCTCACAGTTGGGCTCTCTGTGCTTTTTGAAAGCTTTACTGCTGTTCAAAAATGCGTTTAGCCCAACTTGTTCCAAAATCCTCTAAGGAAATAGGTATTTTCATGTGGGGAAAAAAATGGTAGAAAATGGAACTAGCAGAGATACAGGAGGCTTTGTATTCTAAAGGAAGTATAGTTGTCTCTTTCCTCCCCTTGCTTGTCTGTTTTTTTGATGAAACTTTCTTTGCAGTGATTTTGTTTCTATCTTTCTTTTTCTTTTCCTTTCTCTCTCTTTTTTATTTTTACCACTTCCAGTGTTTTTGTGTTGTTCACCTTTCTGCACACACCCAACCAGGCTGAATATAGCAGGATGTGTTACTTCTCATGACTCCTAACAGCCTTAAAACCAGAATGATTTTCTGTCATGCTGGCTTGACCTTTTCCTGGAAAAATTTATTTCCTAAAAGAAGGAAAAAAAAAAAAGACATGTAAGGGGATCTGAAGTACTCTCTTCCTTGAGGGCTAAAGATATACAGTACTTGTTGTCATTTAAGCATCCACCCACCTAATTCATTCTAAAATGCCAGCTACAAGCGCAACAATTTGTGGACATGGGATATCTTGCGTACTTGATGCATTAGGACTACAAGCCTGACAATTTTATTCCCCGACAGAAATCAGTCTTGCTTGCTTAGATCTGCTTCCTTTTCTCTTCCAGTGCAAAATATATAGATTTCTTTAAAACTTTTGGTCTTCACTCAGATCACCTCCGAGGAATAGAGTGGAAGCAGTGACTGAACTCATGTTTTGCCCTGTGGCCTCGTATGTTAAATCATTCTGGAATTAAATGCAGCTACGCTGGGATGTATTCTGCACAAGTTAAATAAGTCTGACTTGTCAAGTACTGAGTTTGTTTTGATTGCAGAGAAAATGAGATGAGGCACAGTTTGATCTTTATTCTTTTGTGTGCCAACTTTTTAAGTACGTTATGACAGTTTAAAAAAAAAAAGCAAAATTGGAATATTTTCATATGATTGACAGAAAGACCCCTTAAGAAGTGCTCAAAGTGACTATCTCGGTGAAAATTGTTGTGGAGCTAAATCAGCTTTTGCAGTATCTAATTAACACTGCCATAATATCCAGATAGTTTAATTACCATTCTGCTTCTCCCTCCAGTTGCTGTGTCAGGTAGGAACAAAAGTTAACATGCACCTTCCATAATACACATCAAATCTGTTAATTTTCATCATGCTCTCGCAATGGAAAACTGTAGAGGTGATCAAAATAAATTTTAACTACAGCCATTCTCAGGGCTTAGTAAGCTTATGAGACAAATGTTAACTTATACATGTCTATTTCAAACATATGGTGGGCTTATAACTGGGGAATGGTTTGGGGTGGGTTCTGTCTTGTAAGACTGAGACTAACAGCGACATTTTTCAAGCAAGCCTGAAAAACTCCCAGGGTGCTGACAACAGGGATTTTCCGAAGTGAGCATAACCCAAGCCGGCTTGATGCTCAGTGCCAGGAAAATCTGACTTCAGGGGTCTCTAGCATATATGAGTTACAGGGAGTTGGTGAAGGAAATTAAAAATAATTTTAAAAGAGCTGTATTTCTCAGCTGTTGTGTAGACATGCTGTCTCATGAAAATAGTTGCTGTTGCTCTTTTTTTTATTCTTTTTTAAAGTATTTTTTTTTCTCCCACCCACATTTGCAGTGCCAGGCTCCTGATCCGTATCTGTCCTGTACAACAGACCCTGTGTATCCAAAGGCGTAATGTTTCCATGCAGAGATGCAAGCACTAAAGTGAAAATGGACTTTGCTGTCTTACCTTGCATGAATAGCACTTCATTGCAGGATGGAGCACTGCTACAGAAGAGGTCTAGTGCTTGACTTGTACCACTGCTGAAGGACATCAGAGGTGATGTGAGCAGAAACGGGTATATCAATAGCTGAATGGTATTGTTAGCTTTCTGATTGCTCACAGGTAGTTGCTGACCTATACAGCAGTATGTATGCTACTCACTAAGCAAGTTTGGCAAGTATATGTAGCCATCTAGAAACAAAATTCTGCTTATCTGCTGTAACCGTCTACTCTGAGAGGACTGAGGCAAAACCAGTCCAAGTTTAGTCCAAGTTGCTCCTGTGAGGTAGGCATGATGACTTGATAGCCAAGGTAAAGATAGAAAGAAAGAGACGGGAAGCTTCTCACTGGGCTGCATAGTAGAAATCACTGTCTGGCTGTAACTTGCATAGGCCTGAAACTACCAATTTCTAAAAATGACAGTAAGATACATATGTGTCAAACTGTCACTCCATCTTGTGTTAGGATCTGCATCTTCTATTAGAGGAAGAACACATC
The DNA here is from genome assembly GCA_013400835.1 of Zapornia atra. Classification (NCBI taxonomy): domain Eukaryota; kingdom Metazoa; phylum Chordata; class Aves; order Gruiformes; family Rallidae; genus Zapornia; species Zapornia atra. Next base: position 60,068 of record VZTU01013835.1, read on the forward strand.
TACCCTTGCCCAAGAGAGTGTACTGTGGACAGTTTACCTGCTGAGAGGGGTACGTGACAGCTTGTCCCTGACAGCCATTGCAAGGTGATCTGGGACACCAATTTTTCTTGTCTCTCCAAAGTTGGTCCAGCTAGCAGCAACAGTGAAATTTCTGTGGAAGCATCTCTGAATAACTAATAACTTCTGATATGCCTCAGCTTTCCCACATGGCAGAGAAAGACAGTACATTCAAGGGTTTGTTAACCGTCCCTTGTGCAAAGATGACTGGGGAACAGGAAAACAAGAGACACTGCCTGCAGAGTCTCACACTTTTCAGATTCAGGAAACAATGAGATTAGACAAGAGTGGGTGAGCCCAGTGCCTTTATTATTATGTTTGAATTAGAATTTCCAAACCCTTTAGAGTATCATGACTGTGATTAAGTAATTCCCTCCTTTAGCCGGAATTGGTAAAACTATGAACAAGAGGAGCCTGCAGTCAGGGGACAGGCTGTGAATTCAAAGCGGAACCAAAATATTCAGAGGAGGTATACGTCATACTTGGAGAGAGTTGGATATATTAAGAGCTTGTGGGTTTGCAGATGTTTTAACTGTTCAGTGGTGGACTGGGCCAAACTGTCACATTTAACATGTTTTGATAGGCATCCTTAACTGCCACAAATGCAATCCAGAGAAATTCAGCACGTTGCAGTTTTAAAATCTATTTGCAGTGCTCTTTCATTCCACCAGCTGTTCTGTCCTTACTTTGTGGTAGCTTCCAAAGTTTTAATTATTCTTGCCCATGGTTAAAATTATGCTTGTGTGGGTAAATGCAAGTGTGTTGTATCTAATGTCAGAGATAATTGCTGGCTGCCTCAAGAGACTTGATAGATTCATTACCTCTACATATGGTAGGAAAAAAAACCTGTCAGCTTTTATTTAAGCTTTTTGAAAAGCCTTTAAAAAGGGTTAGAAATCATCACAGAAAGAGCATCAGTCTGCTAAACAAGGTCCCACACATTGCTGCATTAGTGTGGTATATTTAGGTTGCTACATCTTTCCTCCTTGTCTTACAAAAATAGTCTGGAAACAAAATAAAAATGTTGCTCTCTTTCTGATGCCTATAGATCTTCCAAAATTAAAGCACTTTGTGTTGAATTCCCTCATTTTGAATGCCTGTAGGAGTTCTGTCAAACATACTTAGGTATTTTTCCAAGCAATACCTCTGATGCATCTGATGCTATTGTTGTATAAGAATATGGTCAGTTCATTCCAAGCAGCTTGTTCACTTTGACATCATCTTATTTTATCTCTTTTATTGTATTTTTTCCAGTGTTATTGCACTTAATGGCCTCACTGAATTTGAAGTTATATTGCAGTTGAGGCAAGTTCCTGTCTCAGAAAAGTAAATGAAGTTCTTGTAAACTCCCAAGAGGAATTAAGGTTGATCTCACTGCTGGCTGCATACTCCCAGTATCCTACTTTCTTTGCTGCACAGTATCATCCCATTCACTTCTGCCAGTTCCAGTGTTCATCAAACCTGCAGTTCACCACACCAAGCCAGAAAACCCTGATCCAACTGGCCAGTACCTTGTTTGTTTAGCCTGCCATTAGAGCCCCAGCCTTGAGGTGCATTTACGTGTTACAACTGAGCTCAGAGAGCTGTAGAGAGGAGTCCTCCCTTCTGTAGCTGCTAACCTCACAGTTCTATCCATAGCATTTTGCTACAGCTTTGGCTCTCACCAACCTTTCATTTAATTTGTTCAACTTGCTAATTCAGCAGAAAGTTATTCAGTTCCTTCTCTCAGGCTTCTTTTCTGATGGATGACTCTACCAGGTGCAAAATTGGACAAGCGCTTGATGAAGTGCAAAGGAGGGTGAGGTACAGATTAAGTGATTGGGGTCAAGGGAGAAAAAGAAGAGTGTGCAAAACTGGGAGGTCCTTCTTCAGTAGCAGTGTATTTCAGATCAGCCCGGGATCATAATGTACCCCCTTTTCCCAGCACCACAATCAGAAGAACAGGTAAAGCCAAAGCCAGGAAAGAGACATGTGGAGAAGCCAGTAGCAGCAGCCTGCTGCGAATTAGCTCAGGAACCCTGCAACCTCCAGATTGTACTGTCATTGTGCTTTTTTACAATCTTTGTGAACTTCTGGCAGGGTTTTGAAAATTACAGCTGCTGCAGAAAAAAAGCTAAATAAATCGTGTTGGTTGTTTTTCTATTTGACTCCTTCTGCCTTTCCTGAAATACTCACATGAACGTAACAGATACTGATTTACTTTTTCTCAGGGCGCTAGAAATATTACAGGCTAATCTCAGAGTCTGAATTAAATATTTAAGTAGTAGAAGGAAAGCCGTGTGTAGTGGTAAGAGCAACAGGTACTTTCGCTGACACACAGGAAATGTGCAGGCTGTAGGGCAGTGTGGTGGCCAAAGAAGGTTTCCCAGTGGCACTTGCTGGAATTTTCAAAAGCTTGAATACTCCATTTATGCTGAGCTGTCATGGGTGTTTAAATCTGTCATGAGCAAGCAGAGAACTGATCAAAATATAGCATGTATTTGACATAATGGCAGCTACTGAAAAAGGAATTAAATCTGCTACAGCTGGAATATATGTAAAGAGGAAAGTTCTTCAGGCCTGATATGGGATTTTTTCAGCTAGTTAGCTTGCCTCATCTCAAATTCAGAATGATATACCTTTGGGCAGAAGAGTTGGATGATGAAGCACAATTGTCTATCATTTTGTCAGCATTTAAGGTTCAGGAATCTGGTTATCCACAAAAAAGCCATTTGTGTAAAAGTTTTTGTGCCTAATATTTGTAGCAAACTGTTGAGAAACTCTGGAAATCAAAAAATGGTGAAGAAACATCAGGAAGATCTACAGCTTTTTCAGTTCTGAAGTCTTTCCTTCTAGTCACCCAAGCACCACACAAGTATACTGCTAATAAATAGGAATTACTTGGATATAAATTTAATATTAAAGTAGATGAGAAAGCACGTGAAGTACCTATGTTACTATGCAGAATAATCTTGTAAAAGCGAGCATGAAATTTTCTTCCTTGTGTGACACACCTGAGAAACAGAGGGCTATTCTGCAGAGTGGCCTGTAGGAAAGCAGTTAGTTCAAGGTGTGCTGTAATGTACACAGAGTCTTAAAACCCTTCTGTAGGGTATTATGTAGAAGTAAGAGAGCATTTGTTTGCTGTTGTATAGGCCTCCTTTGAGGAGAATTTATACTAGTTCTTTTGTCCTTAATTATGTCAGTGAAAAATTTTCAGTGCATTTGGCAAGTTTCTTTGTTTCTCTACATTTTTCTCTGTTACTCTGGAGATGAGAGTTTTTGAGGCCAATAACTTAAAAATTTTGCAGATGTCATCCAGAAAGTGAAATCTGTGTCACTATTTTCTGAGCTGTAGAAATTAGCTTGCAAGTGGAATTAAAAAATTACTTTTGGTGCAATCTATATTTTGTGGGGTTTGTTTTGGTTTGGTTTTTTTGGTAATAGCGTCTGTCATACAGCTAATAACCTTGCAAGTGTTCAAGGAGGATGTTCTTTGCTCTCAGGAACTTGCAGCATAAGGAAAACTGGTCAAGGGAACGGGGGGATGGTGACAGACAATTTAAAACTTTGAAGGTGATGACACGAAGCTTAAATTTGATGTGATAGAAGTGGAAGGCTTCAAAGGGGGAGTGACTTGATATGATCAAATCGACAGGTGAGGAAGATGGCTCTTGCAGGTGTGCTTCGTTCAGAGTGAGGGTAGTCTTGGCAAGTCAAGGAACAGGGTATACCAAGCTCAAGGTGGGATATAATGAGGGTCTGAGTAAGACATTTGTTTGCAGGAAATAGCAGTAGGATCTTGGAGATGTTAAGAATGAAGTAGCAGTAGTAATGGAGTGTGACTCAGCTGTGTGGTTGAAGAAAGAGAAAAGTGAAAATTGACTCTGAGATGATAATTCTAAATGATGGTAAAATCAGTTGAATTGTCATCTTTCATAAAGAAGTAGAAAGGTGAAAACAAAATGGTCATATGTGGATACTGTTGTGGAATTATTATATAACACCCATGTACTTTTTTACTGCACACTGAAAAATAAAATTGGAAGTGCAATTTTACTCCAGTTTTCCAGGCTATAGGACAAAGGCACAAGGCAAATCTTTCACTGTGTTCAGGTTATCAGCGGTGCAGAGTGGAATTGTGTACGCTGTGAAAAAAGCAGGAGCAGTTCAGAGAAAAAAAAAATCTTCGTGAACTGGGTTTAAAAGCTTCTCAGAGCAAAGTCACATGAATTTTACTGTTGGGGAAACAAATACCATGTCTTGGAAGTCTGAGATATACAGAAGCTGTGTTCAGGTGAAGTTAAGGCTCTCGCTGGCTGAAGCAAGGACTGTAGAAAACTCAAAGTCAAGCAAAACCAGTTTAGTACCTCATGTCAAATTCTAAAATACTTCAGCTGTCTTCCATGTGAAGCCAGAAGCACTCTAGTCTGTGGAGCAAAGGTGTAGCCAAACAGAAAGAACTGGCACCAGCTACCAGCACAGTAGCTTTCAAAGGTACTTTTTCGTGTTAGTTATAGTTGATTATTTTTGTGGGGTTTTTTGTTTTGTTTGGGCCTGGGAGATCAAGGCTAGAACATTTTTTTGGAAGCATCCTAATAGGCTGATGCAACTTAAAGCCACAACTCTTTCCTCATAGGAGAGTTTTCTAAGCAAATGACTTCAGAACGGCTGTCTTTGGCTGGACGTCCAATTATGAGGCAGTACCTGTGGAGATACAAACTTATGAAATGGGTATCTCACAGCTTCTCTGAAGTATGAATAATATTTGAAAATTATTAAGTGCTTTCCTCTAGATTTCTCCATATGCTTTTTTTCTGCATGCTTAACTTACAGGATATTAAGTCTGTGGCAAAAATTATTCTGTTGCAGGTTATAATTGCGCGTGATATTAGAAAAATAAATAAATAAATATTTAAAAATCAAATTACTGGTCACATAGCACTTAAAGATACTCTACAGTTATTGCCAACATAAGAATATATGGAAATTCAGGCACACATTATTTTAACCGGTCTTACTGCCTAACAAAAAATTATGATCTGACATCCTGTCTTTTTCCTGATTCTTTTCTTAGCTGTGAGCTTTATGAAACACACTTATTTTAATTTTATTTTATATCACCACCTGACTAACATGGTGGCTGAATGTCAGACTAGAGCGAAATATGCTCTGCTCTGGGCTTTCACACAGGCTTTTAATTCCCCCTGTTGTTGCAGAATATCTCTCGTCAGAGCTCTTTATAGTGAAATGTGCTACGTTTCTCTCTGACTGGCCTGGGTGTTTATGGATTGCTGCTTTAAGAAGTCGAAAAGTTTATATTACCCTTAAGTTAGGGTAATGGAAGACCCAAGATAGTCCCTTTGAGACTGCAATGACACAAGCAGCATTACATTTCCTACTGTGCTTGCTCATGGTGACCCGAACGTAGTGTTTTACAGGAACAGTAGTAGTGCCCAGTGGGACAGACAGAAAACTTTCTTTAAGACAGAGTACCTGATACATTATCTTTCTTCCCTCTGTTTTTATGCATCACTGCCATGATAGAAATCACGGGCTTCCTGCAAGTCACTGGTAGTTGGTGAATTAATTGAATTAATGAAATTAGTGGGCAGGAACTGAATTTACTTATGGCTGATCTGAAACATGAACAGGTTTAGTTGCTTTTTTTTTTTAAAAAAAAAAAGTTTGCAGAGACTTTGCCAGCACGCATCATTGTCTAAGGGAAATGAGGCTTAAAGCAGTTATACAGATACAGTGTGCGTATTTCCATTGGAAGAACAATGTAGGCTTGCAGGTGCTTCCTTGTGATGGCAATTTCTTTGCTTTGAAACTTGTGAAGATTTCCAAGTATTTTCTAAGTATTATTAAGTCATTTTGTTTTTTCTTATCTCGTAGTGTAGCTACCCAATTACATAGTCCAGTTTTAGTTTACAAAGTCATGTTACTCAGTGACAATGTCTTTCTGGGGTTTACATTCCCTTTTAATGGAAGTATCCTGGAGAGGACAACATGGGAAGGGAAAACTCACAAGGAAATGGCTGTACTTGCAGAAAAAAATAAGTATACTAAGACATATTTCATGTAGTCATATATTTTTTTGCAATTATTTTTACAAAATAAATGTAATATGCAGGGCTTTTGATCTTTGAAAAGGTGATGTTCAGAAAGACTGAAACAGCAATATGTAATTTAAGGGTTCGTCTACAATACCAAAGATCAGATATTATTATAATTTTAAAAAACCCACGAAACCAACAACCTTGGTATTTAACTTATGCATCTACAAGAGTTACTGCTATTAAATGTTCAGGTGACCAGCTGCAGATGCTCACCATAGGTGAGCAGGCCAATCTTCTAATTCTTTTACATATTATCTATCTTTTTCTGTGGTTATGCACATACATACATAAATATTTAAAATATCACTAGATAATAAGTGATATTGTAATGGAGAGGAATTGTAATGGAGAGGAAGAAACACAAAGGGTAGAAAATGGGAGGTGATATTAGGAAGAATTTCAGAGATGTGGAAAACAGAAACCCAAATTATGGAATAACTTCTTACTGTATAAAACAAGGTCTGTCTCCCCAGACTCATATCTTTATTCCCCATACCAAATTCTAAAATCTTTATTTATAACTTGACAGTTCTTCCTCTGTATATAAGCTAGTGGTATTTGGATGGACTTAAATAAGAGTCTGTAAAGAAATTGTACTTGCAATTATTCTGTTCCATCTTTTTACTTAGTAGCAGTTCACAAATCTACCAAAAAAAAAAAAAAAAGAGGAATAGTAGATGTGTGACCTGGAAAAAAACTATACTTGCATGCAGTAAACTGCAAAACCAGTATGTGTAAAGATAGATATTGAAGCAAAATTGTGTACCATATTTATTATTACATATATTTTTTTTTCAAATTGTATGTTCTTCGAACAGGAATTTAGCTGTTTTGAGGAGATACTGTTTAGAAGGCTCTGTCCCAAATTCCGTGAGATACGTGATCATGTACTGCACTTCAGGTATTAGAACTGACTTCTGAGTATTGAGAATGGTAGTAAAAGAATACTCATTTGTGGGCTTCCAAAGGTGAAAAGAAAGCTGGTTAACTTTTTTTCATTAATTTCCATTTCATGCATTCATTTCACATCAAATAAATGTTAACAAAGTCTTTGTTAGTTAAAAAAAAGAAAACACTAAATCCTTTATTCAGAGGAACAAAGAAAAGGCATATGGATATGTTGGTAAAGCATATGGAGACCCTTACTTAAAGACAAAACAAAAGCAAAATGAAGTTACTGGCCGGACCCCTGAGGTGCAGCACGTCAGAGCTTTTGGTGGAATGTTGCCAATTCCTTTTTCTTCTGAAGAACAAAAGTTCTTTTGTATTCTAAACAAGTAAAAACAAATAATGCAGACAGTATACATCTGGTAGCAGCAGAGTTGTGCACTGCTTGAATCTCTGTTTTTATACTGGCTATTTTCACTCGGTGCTCAGAAAGTAGTGACCTTAAAAAGTTTATGGCAGTTACTGTATTATACTTGCTGCTTTATTCCACAAGAGCACAATGCACCTTTTTCTTGGGTTGCAAACCCACAATATACGAAGATTTTTACTGCAGAAACCTCCTCTCTGTTAAGAAAGATTTTTACTCTAAAGTGTTGTTTTCCTGCAACATTTGCAACTACATTTGCAAATACAACTTCACTGGTTGAGCCCAGAAACACAGTTTAATGCATTTACTGTTTCTCTAAATTTTATGCAAATTTGGGGGTAATTTTTACTTCTTTAGTAATGCTTTATGTCTCCTCTTTTCATTTATGGCAGCCATTTAGACACACCAGCTGTGCAAAGGTAAACATGTACTTTAAAAAATTAAAACATTTATCTTTTGCTGAACATAGTAGCTATTAATAGCTTGCTATGAACATATTTGAATCAACCTCTGGGATCTGCTATAACTGACACACACTGTCATTACTAAATTAAACATGCCAAGATCTGTTATGGCATATCCATACACTCATAACACATTTTCACACTCCTTTCATGTCCTCCAAAGCAGAGGCAGCATGGCTGCAGGCAGACTGCCTATTAGTAACAGTCTCTAATGTATAGTAATCCTTGAACCATGGCAAGAAATTTTTAGGAAGCACACTGCTCATCACAGCCCAAAAGTATATTCTAGTGATTCAATAGTAGAGACAACTAAGGTTTGGTTCCCAGGAACATTCCTTGGCACAGTAAAATTCGCTACTGTAGTAGATGTACCTGAGGAGTATTTCTGTTAAGTCTTCTAGGCTACTGCTGCCTCTCTATTCTGAGTTATTTTTAGATAACATTGCTTGGAAAGAGAGACCTCAATGAGTGGTACCCCTTTTCAGAGCATCCACACAGACTAGAACTCATGCACTTTAAAAAATCTCCTCTTTGGAGATTTTGAGCTGTGAGAACTTCCCAGCATTGCTGTTTAGTAGATGGCTTATGAATTATGTGGAATTTTTTTAGAGGACTCAGAGTTGAGTACTCAACAGCACCCTATAAAGATGCCTTGACAACTTCAGGTTCTTTTAGCAATAATGACTTCTATTTTATGGTATCTTTTTATGATTTCCTTAAAATTATTAACTCAAAACTCCATAGCAAATACTGCTGCAAATGAATAAAGGGTTTGGGTTTTTTTTTTTTGCAGAAGAGTATAAGCTGCACCCCAGCTCTCAATGTATAAATTAGATTAAGGAAAGCATTTGGGAAAGCTGAATAGTTGCCATATTCTTCTGCACTCAGATACTATGTCCTGAAGTATATCTTTAGGTTACAGACCACAGTGAAGTATGAGCATGCATGGACATGAAGAGACAGAGAGGGTATTAGACCTCCAAGGGGAACTGCATACCAGAAGCAACATCACTCAGCACTGTGGCTAAGACTTGCACAGTGTCTGCATGGGCACTGTGACAAGAACTCCACAGCACCATTTCTACATCAGGTGCTAACCATATTAAATGCACAGCTTCATGTCCATCCTGCTTAACCCAGTAAGTGTGAGACGGGCTTCCATGTCCAGCTTCTCTTAAACTAAGATGATGTCCTGAAGGTTTGAAGGATGGCGTGGGCTTTCCTTTCAGTCTGTGTCCCTATATATCGGAGAGAGAAGCTCATACTACATATCACTCTTATCTTGAAGTCTACTGCATAGCAGCTGTGTGCTTCCTCATGTAGCCACATGCTGAAGAAAGTCTTGATGGAAGGCTTCTTGTCTTCCTTCACCAGATTGAGAGAGAACTGGCACAGTCCATCTCCTCTTGTGTGACCACAAATACTCGCTGCACACACCTCCACTGTGTGTGGGGCCTTGTAAGAAGAGAAAGTTCGTCTCTGTACACGTGATGCATCTTGCGTTTCTGTAGTGTCTCCATTTTGGTTTTGGAGATCTATAAATTATCTTGTTAAACATCATTCATTAGGAAGGCAGTTTACCATGGATAAGTGTGTCAAACTGTTAGTGCGAAACAAATAGACAAGTGATGCTTGGCCCCAAGCCGTGACTGAAGAGCAATTGGGCAACACGTGCTACATGTCACAATTTGTTTTGCCATTTGTTGGATGTAATTCCTCTGATATGGAGAATTTGTCTTCTACCCCTACCTCTCCCTTTTTTAAATGGCAATAGAATTTAAATTGAGAGTAGTTTCCCAGACAACCTTAGCATTCCTTAAATGCTAAAGACATTTCTGCTGTTTACAGTAAATGGGGTGGAAAAAAATCTTAAAAAGCCAAGCAAGGCATGTCCTAGTTTATGTCAGCATGTCAGCAATTTGCTGTGATTAGATTCAAAATTCATAAATGATCTTAACTTTTATTGCCTTTCAGTTGCACCAAATGGGGTTGCATTTTTTCTTCTGTAAGTGTTCTTAAATGTCAGACTGATAATAACAAACATAGAATATCTTTGCTCAGAAGGATGTACTAAAAAAACTTTGAAAAGAAATGCTGGGAACATAGGTGTAGTCTGGAGAGTGAAATTCTACTGCAGATAGAGAAATGTATTCTTTTTCTTCTACACCCCTGATTTGATCATGTTTATAAGGGTCTATGTTATGCTACTGCGTTAGAAGTCTGAAATATTTTGGGGAGCTTATTCAGACTGTCCCTGCAAGGAACAGACAATCTTTTCATACCTGTCTGTGCAATCCCAGAGAGCAGGGATTGAGATGGAGATCACAAAGAGTATGAGAAAATCAGGAAAACTGGTAGTCTGCTCCTACACAGGTTTAGCAGTCATTCTACAGAGAAGTGTGAGACCAAAGGACTGTTCTTCTGCAACACATTTAAGTAAGGAAGATAACTTTCATCCTAGCTTTATTACTACCAAATATTTCTGCTAATAAATATTTTTGTCCCATGGCAGTTTAAATATGCCACATTATTAAAAAGCACATGAGAAGAACAGAAAAGCTGGAAATTAGGAGACTATCTATGTGTGAAGGCAATTTTCCAGAAGACTTACATTGCTAATACATTCAAATCTTTCTAATATGATGCTGCATTTAGTATTTTTAAACTTCTGCCAATCCAAATTATTACAATATTGTGATGAAAAAATGAAGACTATTTCAATGCCTAATGTTATCCCAAGCAGTAGGTATCAGCAGTGTTCCCCCTACAGGTATAGAAATAATTTCTTTTAAGGCTTTGAGCCTCAGGTAGGTTTCATCATGGATTTACAAAACTTTTTCTGTGTCAGTAGTACGAGATGGCTATGTGAATTTGAAGGCACATACTACCACATTATGGAGCTCCTTCTATTGAATACTCAAATAGCAGCTCTGGCTGAGTCCAAAGGCACTGAGCTCCATGTTTTAAACGTTCCCTTGTGGTTGCTTAATACAAGTAGTTTGCATTGATATTGCTTTCTACTGGCTCAGTGGTGGTGAAGGCTCTCTGCCTGTTGTACCTACTGACATGGAGAATGTTTTCCAGTTTGGCCATGGTGGACACCCAAACTATTGCTGGTTCCTAAAATGTTCTAGGTGTGCAAGCATCTTCTTCTGAAGTTAATGATTCTCTGTTGTGCTTGCTATGGGAAGTGAATTTTAATATTTAGACAACTGATTATGAATTCTAGGTACAATGAGACATTTTCTGTCAGTTTAATAAATAATTTATCACTACTGCATATGAAGTTTATTAGAATATTTGGTTCTATAAACACTCCTCAGGCTATTTCCCAGTCTCCTGAGTGTGACCTACAGGTATCAGTTGTGTAGGTTTAGGTAGGGGAGGCCTAATACTGAAATAAAGCAGAAGAGCAAATAAAAGGAAGAGAAATTGGAAGTAGGCAAAAGGTAGCCATTTCTGTTACAGAAGTACAAGGTCAGCTGGAAAGGCTCAACCTAATTTTCTACACAAGAAGGGTATTCACTATCAGTTTTAGCCTTGGTTACAAATTTTGTCCTCTTTTGCTAATCTCTATTAGGGTTTTTGTAATTTTTAATATTGACAGCAATAACAATTATAACTAAATTAAGGTATGAATGCAACATAGACCTAGAGGTGTACTGAGATAATGGGAAATACTGGGTTAGATATTTTAAAAAAATAATAATGCATACTTTATTTTTTCTACCTCCTTCAAAATAAAACCATGGTAATATCTACAGCTGAGTTGCTTTTGTTGTATTAAAAAATTTTAAAGTATACTTTAAGGATAACTTTAGGTCTTGAAAATATAATTAGTAATTTCAGTAATGGTAATAGTAATGGTATTGCAGCTTTGGGATAATATGTTTGCCTACAAAATTAAAGGCTTAATTTTAGCCAGAATTACAATAATAAAACTTTCTGAAAAGGAGCTGTGATAAATCTTCATCGGTGTACATCTGGAGAGCCTGCTGATATCAGTGGTTTATGGGCTGTGGATGGTCTCATGAGTTCTGGCAACTTGAAGTCTCCATCTCCCAGAGTGGTAACTTTAATTTCTATTGTTGGAGATATGTGTGCAGAAAGGAAAGGGACTACATATTCAGTGAGCAATTTCCTCCTCTCAAGGAAGTTTATCTTTTTATCACTGATTGCTGAATTTCTCATTCTGTTAGTCAAGATAGTACATTATTTTTGACTTTCAGAAAGTCTCAGGCATGTATGCCTTAATTTTACTGTGTTGCTTTTTAGAAAGGAAGTTTTATTTAGCATCTCTGGTTTCCTATGTAGCATATTAGGAAGAGATTTGTATTTGTCTAGAAAAATGCACAATGTCGTTCAAGACTATTGATCCCAAGGTATCAAAATTATTTTTGACAGACAGAATTGCAGATGATTTAACATTCAGACGTACCAAAATGTCAGGATCGGGAAATGGATGTGAAAAAAAAAGAGTTAATCTTAAACATGAGAAGCATTTCATAGAACTAAGACATACTAGAATTTAGTCACACTAAACGCCCTTAAAAAGCTTAATGCTCCAGGTCTCTGCCTTCCTTCATCCCTCACATACCCATGTCTGGGTGTTATGTAGCATATGCTTGTGACTGAAAAGTTGTCACGTCCTCCGGCCATGTAGTGCTCCCATTTACAAAGCTTTGGCAACATGAAGATTCACTAGCTTTAACAAACTGAAGTGAGCTTGAGAGGAAGATTAGTAATAAAATTAATTAAGATATTTATAACGCCTTCCTACTGCTAACATAGTTGTGTGTGCATTTTATGCCTCTGACCTTGCAGCTTTGTAAGAGGATGTTTACTTTAGGAATGTGTGATAAGCCATGTGTTGGTAAATTTGTATAAGTATTAGTTTTTGTGGGGAAAAATATGATAGTGCATGATTTTAAATGAAAGCATTTCCCTTTACATTAAAAATATGTCATTATAAAAAAATGAGAATTGCTTTTGGTTGTTAGTTTGCTGTAGATTTTTAAGAAATTCTTATAACCTAAACCATATGGAAATTTATAACCTTCTGCTACAAAACAGCTGCACTTTTCATAACTAGTAAAAATTATGCATATTTTATATTTGTCAGATTAACCGCTACATTTGGTTTTTGTCAGAGCTGCTGTTACAAGATAAGCCACAAGTATTAAGTTCATCTTTTTAGAGCTCACTCTGTTATTGCTACTGTTATTATTTTTTTCTTTTTTCCCCCTTTTCCATTCCCCTGCATTCCCTTATCTCACTGTAACCATTCCCACCCCATCTCCAAAGATCTCTTTTCAAACAGGCTTAAGTCTGTTTGTCAAAATTGGTGTGAGTACACTGTTAAGGAGGTGATAGTGATGCTCACAGACCTTTGCAGTGGAGCAAAGTTATGGAAGAGTAAATGATGGATATCAAAGAGTAAGTTTTTCAATTCTTTTTTTTCTTTTTTTTTTTTTTTTGAGAATACTGCCTTGTTCTCAAAAANGCTTATGCCCTGTCTACCTGTTTTTAATGTCTTCTGTGTTGCTAACTCTGAAATAAGAGATCCCTTATCTGATTGCTTATTGTCCTGTAAGCAGTGGTGTTTTCCAAACACTATCATGACTGGGGATAAGATGCTGATTTCAGAGAGCAGTCTTTCCCTTATCTCTTTCAAGGAGCAGTTTGTCCTTTAGCTATACACAGAGCAAAAGGCATCTCACTGGTCTATGCTGACTCCTCATAACCTCAGCCTCCCAGGTCCTCTAGCCAGACAAATGTGCTGGGTGTCTGTACAGACTATTAACTCTAGGTTTTTCTCAGGAGCTTTGTGTGTTATATCATCCTATACAAAGCATCAGCAATTGATGCTGAGTAATAAACACCTCATTCCCACTTTGCAGAGGAGAGGTGGGAGTTCTCTGTTTTCTTCCCTTCTCTCTCTACAGCTGCTCCACTTCTCCATTTCAGACTGTGAAGATATATCTCCTCGAGTGCTGATATTAGAATATTTGACTAGAGGTTTCAGGTTGCTTCCATTTGTCTCTGTTGATGTAGGTGAAATTAATTTTGAATGATGAGTTATTTCAATTACACAGCCTTGCCTTCTCTGACTGCTCATCTTTAGAAAGAATCCTTAACTGTCTTCGCTATACATACTGTAATTATTGTTTCTTCAAGCTTATTATTCATAGGTTTAAAATAGAAAATCCATTATTAAGGGAAGAAGAAATCTCAGTATGTCTACTGTTAATCTGGATATTTTTTCCCATCTGGTTTCCTAATAAGGATAGGTTGTGAAAAAAGGATGTTTATATTTGCAGCTATAATGAACTTGCATGATCACATGAAGAATTGGTAGGGGCCTGCTTGGGGATAATTCAGGAAGGAGGAAGTGAGACACAGAAGACTGTAATCAGAAAATCTGCAGCCCATTCTTATGAACTGTGACCATTCATCTGCACTGTGTATTTGTCCTTAAAGACCCAATCCTGTGAGATATTGATAGCGATGAAGGGGATACAGTTCTCATTGATATGAGTGGGAACTGAGGGCATATGTCACCTCGCATGAACACATGCTCTGAGGGAACATCAGTTACCTCCTGCCATGCACATGCCAGCTTTGATCCATCACGATGCAATTTCCCTGACGTGTCCATGGTCAGATCTCTGTGCTCAGCCAGTATTGCTCACCTAGAGTACAAGTGTCCTGGGTTGCTTCTTTACCTCTTCCTATACCTGGGAACCTATTGGAGCCGGCACAGCTCAATTACTGTTGTGACAGCTCTCAGTGTTTTGGGTGAGTCTCCCAGTATGACAGGAGTGATATTTACTTTTAAACAAGAAAACTGGTCAGAGGAAGAAGATCCAAAGTTTAATTCTCCTTCTGGAGGAACTGCTGGCTGATGGACTGTTTTATTCAAGTCTGTTAAATGTGCTTAAAATGTACTTACACCACCTTAGTGATTATCATGACAAAAAATACACAGGAAGAATTTTGCTGGAGGCAAAGACAGCAGAAGAATGTCTGGCAATTATATTGCCACTTAAAAAATGATCTTAACCTCTGCTTTTAATCAGCATCTTTAGCAAAGTTGTTTGTTGAGAGGGTGTGTGTGTTTGTGTCTCTTCCTTCCCCTTCACTTTCCACATTGTAATGGAAATGCAGGATGCCTGTATGCAATCTTTCACCTCTGACAGCATGTACTGCATACCGCACACAGCTGTCATGGTAATGAGAAGTCTGGTGCAGGAGGATAATTGGGTACTTGAAGAAGATTCATAAGGCAATATGCTGCACAGTACTGTGTTGTGCCCTAGGGCAAGGGGCAAAAGAGAAAGGGTACCAGGCAGACCAGGGAGTCTATTTGTGAGAAATGATAATCTAGTAATGCGATTTTCTTTGCCCATGAAGTGGGTTTTCTCATGCCCACCCTCTCCACAGAATTATGTTAAGGGTTGCAAAGTTGGTTTGTACTATGTTGGAAACTGGGTTCTGTTTTACAAACAATGGAGTTGAAATATTCCAGCAGAGTGAAGGAGATGAGTGTCATCACAATGCTGGGGCTCTCATTGAATAGTAGTTTGGTGTCAAACCACAGTATAATCCTGCCATCTGACAGCTCATTATTAAGAAACAACACAAAGTGACTTTATTACTGTAGACTATACTTGGCTTATCTGCAAATTAGCATCTTTTGTTCCCTTGTGACAGATTCTGTCTGCTTTTCTGGCATCTGTCATGAGGTGGTAAAGGCAAGCATATTTTTAGAGTTTAATGTGATAACAATTAACCTCTGATCTCTTTTTTGATACATCTCTTTTTTCATTATTGTTGAAGTTACTTGTCTTGGAGTGAAGATGAAATGCTTGGAGACTATTTATGCACACTGATACTGGTAGTCTGTGTAATGCACCATTAGATGTTTAAAAGATTTCTCATTAAAATTTTTATGATGGGTTCTCTCCAGTGAAAGGAAAGTTAGCGTCGGTCACCATTCACAGCGAGGAGTCTAGGATTCAAACCTGCCATCTTAATCTCTGATTTGTTTCTGTGTCCTTGAAGTCATTTAATCGCTTGGTATGATGGAAATAATAGCCATAGTACCTCACTAGCATGTTGGGGGAAATGTAATTAATTACTCTTTAGATAGCACTCGGGTACCAGTAAATGACTTGTGGCAGAAATATGAAGTACTATTAGTAATAATAGGCTGGAAAAATTTAAAACTACCAATATTGTTTTCCCTTGAGAGTTTTTTGTGGTATCCTACAGACAGAATTTTAATGCAAAAAACTAAGTCATTAAAAAATGAGATCTACAGTGCAATTTATGCTGTAGATTACATAGATAAGGACACCAGCATAGCACAATACAAGCACTTGTAAACAAGAACTGACTTGCTGTTACATAGAGGAAGGTCATGTGCCTGAACAGCTTTTCTAACATCACCAGTTTTGACTATTACAGAAAATGAGATATGTATCAAAGCACCCTTATCTTATTAAGAATAATGAGGTTGACATAGGCCAGAGACACTGCTGGAAGAAGCCCTCATTGACTGCCTAAATGGTGAAGTAGGCTGCGTCCTTTTCATACATTTTGATAAAGAACTTTTTACAAAGAACATTTATTGTTTTGTCAGTCCTGTCCATTGGGAGCCCAAGTTTTTGGATACCCTTCAAGGAAATTAATTTGCTGAGTTTTTCATTTTGCAATAACATATTCAAAAAGTAATCTAGAAGCCAGTGTGGTGTCTTCAAATATCCTCTGCTTCTGGCAAACTGAGACTGTGTATTTTGAGCGTGTTTTGTTTTCACCTGAGCAGATACTTCTCTCATTCCTCTTATCAAAAAAGGATCTGAGCTTTCTTCACTGCATCCCTATGCAAAAATTTGTTTTTTAATCATCCAAAGAGGACTGTCTTAGTCCGGTTCCCATTAGCTTTAAGTGAAACTTCCAGTGCAGAGCACTGCCACCTCACAGTGTCCTCAGTGGGAGATAACAGATCTTCATGCCCTCTAAAAGTTCGTACTGCCTTGCAATGTTTTGTCATTCTAATAATTATATTAAAAATGGGTAAGTCAAAAGGCAACATACCGGTGGAAGTAGTGAACTATTTAATTGCTGAGTTGTGTGTTTGCATTGTGATGGTTTCTGATTAAGTATCAAAGTGTGATACCTTGTACTTGTCTACATGTTATTGCCTCTTAGCATTGTATGCAGCTCCCTCAGATAACTCATGATGTATGTGCAAACCCTAAATGCATAGGACCTGTGATCAACAGTGAATTCTCTTGGCCATTTTTTTTTCCTGAGAATGAAATATAAATTGTATTCATTCCTCTGACAGCTACAAACCTAAGTTATCTCCTTAGATATTTTCTGTACAGAGCACAAAGCACAAAGTGTTTTTATGTGATATCAGTTCTGAGATATCTAATGTTCAATCTTTATTATTTGTTAGCACCAAGATGATTCCAGCCATGCTGTGTGGAAGTATGCCTCTGTCTTTGGACTTTTGAAGGCATACAACGCAGCAAAATTTCACTCCCCAACTGATAGTCCCATCTGGAAAGCTGGAAAGCTCTGAGACTGGAGTTTGGGGTTTTTTTTTCATGTGTGGTTTTTTTTTCTTGAGGTTTTGTTGGGGGTTTTTTGTCTATTTTTTAAATTCAGTATTCCTTCTTTAAATAAAGCAAGATTCAAATTTAGTTTTGCTTCAAAATTATTCAGTTTTTAAATAGGAAGATGAATACTAGCACAAATTGAATATGTTGTAAAAACTTTATTCCTCTTGTGTTACAGATGAAAGAAAAGGTCGAGGAAGGAATTAAGTTGGTGCCAAATCGTGCATAAGTACATGACACTATTTTATATGCTGTGAACTAATGAGTAAGCTTCAGAAAATATCATGGTTTATCTCTGAGGGCTTGTAGGGTTTTTTTGTTCTTACCCAATTGGCTTTAGTTCACTTTAAAGGGTCTTCTGCAGGACTGTATTCATGCAACTGAAGGCTCCTTTCATTATGTTATTGCACAGGCTGATGACCTGGGACCTTAATTCATTTTTTAAATATGCCACAGGTTGGTGATGACAGCAGGCAGATAACCAAAGCCACTTATGAAACCAAGTAAAGACAGCGGCCTGGATTTCTAGCTGCCCAAAAATGCTTGGTGTCAGCTCCTGATTCTGATGAAAGTCTATGCTAATGTGGGCCTAGTACGGTCTTTTTTAATGAGTCTGGTCTGTAGATAAATTGACTAGAGTATGTAGTAAAATAAAGGTCTGACCATATTATCTTATTTTCAGTAACATTTTTGTTATATTGAGTGATAGTCAAGTAAAGGTTAGATATGTCAGGTGGGATGGTCTGTCCCTATTGACCTGCCAAAAAGGCAGGTTGTTGCACCTGAGGGATTGACCCGGGTTATTTAAAGGAATGACTGAGCCTTATGAAGGTGTTGGGGTATGAGTGCATACATTTGAAAAGGTGCAGGCCTGCAGTAGGTGGGAATTTGGATTCTTCATCCTCACCTATTTGTGCCATGTTAAGTCTTTTGAACCTCAGGAAAAGCATATTCAAGTTTAATGATAGCTAAGAGGTTAGACTTTCTTTGCTTTCCATAATTCTTGCTAATTATAAATGTCTATGTGAAGAACTGAATTGTAGAACAAATAGACTAATAATAAAAAATGCTTTCACTCATTGAGTTCATTGCTGCTATTAAGAGTTTTTACTCATTAAAAAAAAAAGGTATAATGGTTATTCACAGAGGCTTATTTCTCATACGAGATTTTTGAGACCCATTCACCATACCAGCTTGTCATTTTAAGAATCCACATTCCCTAGTACTGAATGAAAAATTGTTAGCTTTTAACCCTGAGTATATAAACCCACAGTAAAAATTATGTTTACAGAACACAACCCATAAATCACAGAATACTGTTCAGGAACAGCTTGATGTTTGACATCTGAATTACAGAGTTTATACAAAATTCTCTAGAAATAATAATCTGTAATTAATGGTTTCATTTTAACATCAACTACAGAAAATCATGAATGGTTAGAACGAGAGAACCTATTTTTACGAAGTGAGTACATCTTTTTTAGTGCTAATTAATTTGGTAGTTGTTCATCTTTCACTATTCATCTCTTTTTCTTTCTTTTGAAAACCATTGTTGCAGCACCTTTTTGCTCAGTGCTTTGAGATTATATGCAAAACTGTCAGATATTGGCCTCCATTTCAAAAAATATAAACTTCACATTTATTTGGTGGAAGCTCTTCAGTCTTCCCTTGTGGGTTTTGGTTCTGTTGTTGGGTTTTTTTGCTTGCTCTTATTTATTTGTTTATTTGCTTATTTATTTATTTTATTAAACTATCATATTGATCCTTGTTTCCCTGATCCACAGAAAAGCAGGTAGCAAAGGAATTAAGACCTTTAAGCATGACAAGGAATTACCCTTAGGCTGCAAACACGGGTTGTCAGTGTTATAGGCCAAGAATATCTCTAAGGAAGTCTGTTCCTATTTTTGTAGATCCTATAGGATCGCTAGTGGGGACTTTTTTTGTTGTGACTTAAAGGCCCTTCTCACCTTTTGCAGTCAGTTCCTCAAGGTAAACTGTTAGCAGCATTGGTAGGTAGGTGGGAGCCTCATAAACTCTTTCTTGATGTTGCTACTGCAAGGTATGAGCCATTTCAGTGGCTCTTTGGCATTATCATCTGGGCTATCTGTGCAGTTCTGATGGTGTATTTATTGTGATAACTGCTCCTTGGCTACTTCAGCTCATGTCCTAGACATACCCATGATTCACAAGGAATAGTATGTCACAAAGTAATGATAAAAGCTGCCTGAGGAGGAGCTTAAACAGAGCAGCTCTAGCACTCTTTCCCTAGTCATGCAAGTTTAATTGATCTGGTGGCTTACTTTCTCTTGAGTTACTTTGTTGAGACCATTGGGATCAGTATCCAGAAAGTAGTGGAACTGGAACTGAGGTGTTGAAAGTAATTTAATCATCAGCACGTATATGTTACCCTGATTCAGTCCTTTGTATCTGAGTGTTTTTTATGATATATAGAAACAGGGCAGGAAAAGGTAGACAAGCAACTGTCCTGAGGCGTTAGTTTAACTTTTGATGATATTTTTGACACGTGTGGTATGCTGTGGAAGAATAGAGAGTTGCTCCTCAGGGGAACTAGTGCATTCCTTTACTCAGATTGAGGTTTAATGTGACCGGATTGACAATACTGAAGACACTATTTAAAAGTGAGACACAACAAAGCACCACATCGTTTAAAAACAGTATTATTGGAAACAATGATGGTAAATGTGATTTGCCGGTGGTAAATTGAAATTACTGATTAAATTACATCTTTGGCTAATAAATTCACTGGGGGAACAGTGCACAGCAAGTGCCAACACAGCACAGCCCGAAGGCATAAACAGAAGTTGTCTAATTGATGGCAAAGATAAATCAGAATAGAAGCAAGTGGCTTGTTAATGTGCTTACACAGAATTCATTACAGCTGGTGGAAAAAGCTCCTCCTTTCTGCATGCTTCTCTATGACAGTTCACCCTGGTGTCTGTCACTTGCCCACCTGAATTTGTTATCTTTAAGTGTCTCATGCATGTGGGTTTTTTTGAGGAGTTACATGTGTGATATTTCATTCTTACTGGCCTGCATCATGGTTAAATTGACACTTGAGCTGTCTTAAATTGATTTCATATTTTTTCCTCAGTTGCCTGAATATTTTACCAGGAGATCTCTTGTCTTTAGTTACTGGAGTGAGTCAGGGTCCCAAGCTGATTTCAAACTTGCTTATCTCAGTATAGTGAATGCACTCCTGAACCAGCTCTGGTGGGGAGCTACAGTTGTGTCTAGTTAGTGCAGTTCCCCTGTACGGAGGGAAGGGGATGCGCTCCTCAAAGATGCTTTCCCTGAAGCAGACAACAGATCAAAGTCAAGTTTCAGTCCAATGACTGAGCAGCCATTAAATGTCTTGAAATGATACTACTTTGTAGTATCTTTGGTTGCTGGTTTTGGCTATATGATCATGTGGTTAAGAAATGAAGGCTTAAAACCATCAATTTGTTGCATAAAAAAAAAAGTGTCTGAGTCTGCAGCTTTGAGATTCATATCTAGGAGAAATCAATAGGAATTTGGCTATCATAGTGCAGAACTGAAGAACTAGGTCTGAAGAACTAATACATCTTTTAGACCAGAGTCAGCTCTAGCACAAACAGGTAAGCATCACTGCATATATCGTGCTGTCTCATCTGCTGCTATTTATGTTTATGTTGTGCTCTCAGTGTCACTGAGTAAGACTCTTGGGTAACTCTTCTGCATTTAAGGAATTTATTATTCCTCTACACAAAGCTGAACAGAACTTGTGCTGCTACCCCAGGCTGGCAATTAGTAAAGATCTAGTCGCTTCACATAGGTTATATTGTGCTGCTGCTTTGAGATGGGAATTTTGTGATTGATATTCATGGTGTTTCTGTAGATTAAAGTTGAAACATAAATACGCATGTTCAAATAACAATGGCAGACTTAAGCTTCAGTAAAAATCCCTGAAGCATTATCAGTTGTGTAGTTAAAAACAACATGTCCCATGTAAGAGAAAGTGTAAAAGAATATAAGCGTGTTACAAATGCGAGTAATTGTTGCATTGGAAAAAAATGAGAAAATGCTGTTCAAACCTGACAGCAATAAACCCTGAAAGACCTTATGGTTGTTCTAAACCACCGGCAGTCTGGTTTGTCATTGTTTTTTAAAAGTTTGGAGCCCCAACTCAGTGGGAAAAACAAGTCATCTTCTCTCTGAGACAAGAAGGGGTAATGGCTTAACTTTTCCTATCTCAGTAAGCTAAGAAAAGAGGCAAAAATTGCCTTAACATAAAATGATTGTGTAGATCTCCAGAGGCAGAATGACTGAGCAATCACGATAACCTTATTGACTTATTTTACCTGCCTTCTTGAGTGGACGTGTCATTCAAGTGAATGCTAGTCACCATTGTACAATCCTTTGACGCATGCTGCTGATTATTTTTCTTTCATCATGAAGTGCAACTTCAAGCACTGATGAGTTTGTAAAGAGAAGCAGGGTGAGTATCAGGAAAAATGATTATGTGAATGGGAGCCTGGAGTGGGAGTAAAAAAAATGTATACATAACAAATGGGGCGGCCCACATTTAAAAAAAAATTTCTTTGCCCTTGCAGCATATTTTCCTCTAACCTTGCTTGTAGACATGTGTATCTACAGATTGTGGCCAACAATATTCAACTTTGAGTGCAAGAAACTAAAATTATATTGAAACAGCTAAAATAGGATTTTTCTGCTTGAGGTTCCCCAGCCTTTGCTAGAACCATTACTCAACTCCTCTGAAAGAGTTTCTTTTGCAGAGATGGCAACTTGAAGGTGCTTAATCCTGAGGTAAAAAAGGGCATGTGTTTTATGTACGCAGACATTCATTCAGAGTCTAATGCTACATCTACCACACATATGTATGTGCTGAAAGCTATCCATAAATGGGTACCAAAGGCCATTTATCCTGGTGAGTTCCTGAGTGCTCATACTTGGTGGTAGAGTGGTGGGTTCATGGCAGTCTCTGAATGTGGTAAAACAGAAGGAAGCTCTGGAAGTAAACTAAGGAGTAACTATCATTTGCTTCTTAGTCTAGAGACTGAAGAAAAAGAGGTGATGGTGTGGCAGGGCCTTTGTGGAGGATTACAGAGCCAGCTCCCACTTTGGAAATGGGTTCTATACCTTGAAGGCCTCCATAATTCCTTGCCCAAAGCCAGCTGCTGCTGTTATGCATGGGGAGGAGTAGATCTCCCCTGTAATGAGTATAGCTGTCTCTTTAGCACTGAAATGCATTACTTATTATAAATGGCAGCAATGAAAAACCTCCTGAGAGTGTTGTCACAGCTATGTGCTATCACATGACTTGACATCCTCATTCAAGGGATTAGAGGTACGAAGAAAATACTCAATGAGCTGATTAAATCAAATAAACATATTTTTAATTCTCATTAAAAACATTAAATAGTTACTCCTTTTACCAACAAAGGGGGGAAAAAAGCCTAATAAAAATCTGCTGCTGTAATTCAGAAAATTTAAGATAGTGTTTGTCTTAGAAGTATTGGGCAAATTTAAGTGTATCTTGCTGAATGTTACAAACCTTTTGCATTATAAGCAGCAAAAATGCCAAGGTACATTTTGTATTAATCAGTCAAAATGCAGAAAGTAAAGTTTAAAACCTCGTAGAGCAGCAGAGGATATTCCTCAGGGGCTGTTTCTGTAGAATTGCCTGACTTTTGCTACTGCGCAATCCAGATATCCTGCAATTGATTTAAGTCTAATTATATGCTTTTTAGTAATGTTTTACTTGTGTATTAGAACAGGTTTCAGGAATGTAGTAAGGAGGTAAAAATGCAGGAGTTACTGGAATTGAGGAAGATAAATTCAGATAGGTCTGAATTGTGAAACAGTTTTGTGCTTATGGGATGGGAGAATCACAGAATCAGAAAGCCATTTCATTGCAGGCACAAACACGTGTTCTGTTTAGCATTCTCTCTATTATAAAGGAACACTTCTTTTGCTCACTATTTGGAGTCCTGTAAAAGCAGAATTAATATGTTCATTTAGTTTGCTTGTAAAATGTACTGAAGAAGGGCAACTGCTTTTCCGACTGGAACAGACAGAGAGACAGAAGGGAGGAAACTGGGGAAAAAAAAAGATGGGAAGAATTAGACGAATACCATCCTGGCTTGTCCATCTGGTTCCTCCTTCCCTTCATCCATCTTCTTTTCATCCTCCTCTTGGCTATCTGCTTTGTTAGCAGCTCTCACAGGTG
>VZTU01013835.1:83913-99824 GCA_013400835.1 Zapornia atra
TCCACTTACTGGAACTTGGGGTTGTTCGCTCATTATAAAAATGCCATCCACTTTTGACCACCTTCTGAACCAAATACTTCATTAAAAGTTCCATGGGAATTTAGCAAAAGAAAGCGTCCCAGTTAGAGCATAAAGTAAGCACCTGCTGAAGGGGAGCTTTTCTATAGTCCTCCTAGCAGCTGTGGATTTAAAGTTACTGCATTTGAAAGGTTCTTTAACAAATGAAAGTAAAAACGCCCAACAACAAGAAAAAACCCCACCAAAAAAACCCCAAACTGAAACATAACTCTGGTATATTTCTGCAAGGTTTCTCTGGATTGAGAATAGTGCTGAACTAACCATACTTTGCTCTGAAATTATTAAATTAGTTGTGAGAATGTTGAGGGCTGAGCGAGTAATAGTTACTCCTTGAGGGCCCATTCTAGCAAAACACTTAAGAAAACACAATAGTAAATAGGCAAAAAGAAAAATAAAGTGGTAGTCAGATAAATAAAAGTCAACACACCTAGAATATATGTAAAGCAAGAATAAAGACACGCTAAATGCTTTACAGAAACCTTAGCTTGCTAATTTACACACATTTAGTAAGAAAAAAAAAGAAATTTATTTGGATAATAGTTGAAAATCAATATTTGAAGGTAAACCTTTACGAGATGTGTAAGGAGAGAACTGGAAAAAAATATTACCTACTCTGTCATTACAATAATAATAGAAATAACTTTTTTTCTTTTTCATCAGATTTCTAATGATTTTCCTTAGTGGATCCTGTTTCTTAATTTTCTCCTCATTCAGAACATGACTTATCACAAAAATATGTGTTGTAAAAAGAGCTGACTTCAGTAGTAGTTTAAGTAGGAAGAGATGGTATTTTTGGGAGGACCTGGTATCCAAGTCAGGCATTTGAGAAGGTCCTGAGCTGCCTGCCTGTTGCAGTGAGCACCCAAAGACCTGGACAGTTCTGGTAGTGACTGAATTCAGAAAATAGTACATTTTGAAAGTGGAGTCTAAATTACATACCCTCAATCAGAATTTATTCATTAGGATGGCTATTTTAAGTGTTTCCTACTATGAGGTATGTCAAAATCTTTGCATGCACTCAACTTCTTTATCTTTTGTGAGCTTCCTCAAGGCAGCAACTGGGCAGTTGTTTAATTTAATAAAGTCTTTGGGTTTTTATTCTTTTCCTAGAGAATTTTATTGTACTTTCTTCCCAAGTAATTATCCTCATTGTGAAGTTAGACAGTCCCAAAATATTAGGAAATGAATAATGGAATGATACCATAGACTTCCTCAAAGTGACAAATGAGTCATGCAGATTCCATTCACAACTTGGGTGATATCCTTATCAAATGCCTTTTTTCTGAGTCATCTGTTTAACTAATTGTGTTTATTGTTCCCTATGGAAGAACACTACAGGGTATAGCTTAGAAAAGCCAATGTGGACAGAGGTGATATATAGACTCTTAACAGAACTTTTTTCTGACTTAACATTTGTAAGTTATCTGGCTTGTATTTTTTCCCTTGTTGGTGTCACTCTAATTCTTTAGTCCTCTTATTTTTTGGGTGGAACCAAGGATAAATCATGGCTACATTACTGCAAAATAGGTATTTTTTTTTATTCCCTTTCCCATTGCCTCCTGAACAATTAACTTCTGATTATTTCTAAATAGAAAAGCCACATCAGACTAAGCCACAAAGTATGTCAAAGAGTATGTAAATAATGCAGAGTACTTGAAAACCTAGAGCACTTTCCCTTTAAATGCCCTGCATGGTTTATTAAACTATAATTGCACTCTGTGAAATGTCGTGTTGCAATTATATCCTGAGTTATTAATTAAAAGAAAAGAAACTATAAATGGTAAAAGATAATTTTGCCAGTGAAAAGCTTTATTGAGATTTTAGAGAAGGGCATTCAGGCAAAAAGTCATTTGTGAGAAAAGCTCCTGCTGAAAGAAAATTAGATGTTTTGATCACCTTCTGGGGAAGTGAACCCGCATCCATTCTCAGCAGGCTGGGAACAGTAGCTAAAGTACAGTGAACCACAGAGGAAGATTTGTAGGTGATAATGACAGATACTTATGCAAATTCATTAAAACCAACCTGTACAACCCTCTCATTTTCTCTAGTCATATCTTTGAGGGGGACAAAATAAAGGCTTGTTTTTAAAAAAATATTTACTTGTTAGTTACCATAATGTGGTAGCTGTTACTGTACAAAACCTGAGAGTATCACCAGCATTGCCACCACCTCCAGTAGAAGTGGAGATTATGTGCAAATCTTCACTACTTAGGATCAGTGCTTCAAAAGGATATGTGTTTATGTAGCTGATAGGAATTTATTTTATATTTTCTATAGAATAATATGGCTTTTTAAAAATGGAATTTAATTCTATGCTATAACGAGCAGACCTAAAATGTCTGTCTGCTGAAGTAGGAAAGAAATATTCTATAAGGTATAACTCTTGTATGACTTCTACTGAAGAAATTTGTGATTTAATCCATCCTGAAAATGAAGGATTTCAGTTTGGCTGGAGCTTTCTGGCATAAAAGGATCAGTTTCCTGGGTCTTTTTGTGTGAGAATGCATTTGTACTTCTCTGAAATCATTGTGCTGAGATGGAGCATATTGAAGCGTTTGTGTGGTGGTTCTTTTCTATGAAAGCATTGCTCCTGTACAAACTGCATGCTCACACATTATTGCTTTGCATCTGATATCAGGGGAAAAAACTTGGTGAGGTGCAGTATGTGTTTCTGTCTATATGGATATTCTCACACAGACCGTAAATACACTATGTTTTTACGTCTCTGTATATAAAAATTTATTTTTCTTCTTCAAAATAATGCTACATTAGCTGATTTTGGGAGAGGGGGAGGAATGTCCTTCAGATTACTTGGTAGCTTTGTCTCCAAAACCAAATTTTCAGTGCTTCTACATACTAGAAGTAGTAGGTTGGGATGTGTGCGTTGTTCCTGAAAAGATGATACCACAGTAGCTGTTTTTTCTTCTAGCATTGTTCTGTCAGTGCAAGTCACAAGGTTGCTAACATTGTAAGAGCATTCACGTTGCGTGTTTTCAGCATATGGTTTTCATTTAATTCCAGAAAGGCAGAGGAAGCTGGGTGGAGATGTACTGGCAAAAGAGGGACCAAGAACAACTTTCAGAAGTCAGCTTTTGTGTTAATTTTGCAGGTGTAAGTATTTCTGAGGGCCAAAGGGGCTACTGGAATGAATGGAAGAGTCTACAAATAATAAGTAAGACTGCACAGAAAGACAGCTTTTTATGATAAAAAAGCTCTAGCTCCTATCTTTTTATTTCAGCTGTGTAGAGGAAAATAAGTTCAGGTGGCTGGTAAATTTGTGGAATACTAATCAGAGTATGTTTTTTGTTATACTGTGTCTTTTAATTGAGAGAACAAGAGGCAGAGAAAAGAAAATAAGTATTCTTAGGGGGATTTTAATACATCTCAATGAATGACGAAAAGTCAAATCCCCTCCTCCTGTTAGGAAAAAAACAACTATCCATCACATAGAAGCAGAAAACTCTTTAAATTCCCTTTGTATAGTCTCGTTTGGAATGTTTCAGGCACAAACGTGTTTAGGATAGCAAGAAAGTTTTCCCAGTTTGAGAGTTGCTGGAGGAGAGGAGCACTTCTTGGAGACATGCCACTATTAAAACACTTCATCTCACAGGAAAAATGAAAAAAATGTGGTCTTTATTTTTTTATTTCCACAAAGCAAGTAACTGAAAAATATAACCTGTCTTAACTGCCAGAAAGTAGAGTGCAGCCTGGAATGAATCAAGAGCTCACCACTTCATTGTAGCCAGTGATCTTTGGCAAGCTCACAGATGTAAAATAGTAAAACATCTATATTGCTATGACTTTATTTGCTTTCTCTGTCTGATAGAGGCTGTATTTCACCATCTGTTTCTTTAATTACTTGTATTAGAGATACATGAAATTTAGGAGCACTTCGAAGTAGCTGGGGAGAATAGCTGAGAAGTTTGTTCTGAAGTAGAATGTCTATTGACACACACACATACACACCACCCCCCCGCAACTGTAATCATCGAATTGTTCAAAATGGGAGTGATGGGAAGAAAATAGTACACCTTTCAACAATAAGCTATACTTTTAAGGGAGAGAACACTATTAATGAAATCAAGAATTCTTAATTCTGAATACTTTCTTGCAACTAGGTATTACATCTGTTTCATTTAGAGAATGGTTAAAATAGTATCAATGTAAATGTAAATTTTAAATCAAGTTCAATTTTTTATTCTTTTCACAGTACTATTTGGACTAATTAACAGCTTTTCAGTAGGGTCAGGATTTTAAAATCTCAAAAAGTTTCATCTGTTAATTGCTGTGAAACTGCATTACCATTATTGTGAGGTTCTGAACCAAAGCATACTGTTAAATAACTATTTAATTGACAAAGGTTAAGACAGCACTGAAGAGACTTTGCCATGCAGGTATAATAAAAGTGAAGTCATAATACTGTGGCACTTTTCCAATAGTTTTAAATCATTAGAAAACTTCTGAATGAAGTTTTTTCAACTCAATGTAAAGGAGTAGTAAAGAATTGGATTTTCCCTACTGTACGGCTGCACTGAGCTTAAGCACAAGGGGATGTGGACTGGCTGCATGAGAATGGGAATTACTGCATCTGAATTTTCAGAGCTTCATGTGCTCAGTTCTGGAGAACTGCATAGCTTATACCCCAGACTTCTGAGGAAATTTGCAAATAAGATTGTCAGTTTGGAATTAATAATTTTGAAGGGATCTACGATGACAGGAATAATACTGAAGCATAGCAAATTTTTTTGAGAGGAATGACAAAAACGATTTACAAAACTGGGGAAGATGGGAAATATTAGGAAGTGGAAGAGCTGGCTAATGGGACTTGACAGCCGATTGTACTGGAAAAGAAACACTGGCTCAAGGGGGGGAAGCAGTAGAATTTCCCAAAGATTAAGAAACTAATGCAGTTAGTCGTGTTTTCATTAATAATACTGTATCAAGTTGTAGTGCTCTGCTCTTGCAGTTGATGCAAATTTAGGAAGGACTGTCGACACAGAGAGGATTTAGGTAGTAGGGTGGGAAGAACCAGATTAACTTGAATATCATAGCAACAGAAATGGAATGAATTTGTTTTAGAAAATGCAGGATTGTTCTTGTAGGTTACATGTAGGCTGCTAAATAAAATGGAGATAGGTCAGGAGATCAGACGGTGACTAAAGATTGTACAGCTGAATTTTTAGCATGCTCCCTGATAACGGTTTTAGACATGCCAACCAGCCCTCTTCAAGACAACAGCCATGTATGACTCAGGGAATGGTATGCTCCAAACACCATTTCTGACAGCCAGCTTGGACTAGGCAATAGCAGTGTCAGCACCACCGAACACTCACAGGCTTTGCACTTTCAAATGTTCCCATATGCTTTCGTCCTGCAGCCTTGTGCTGCACGTTATACATACTCTCCATTTCGTAACACAAAAATACTACAGTAGTGTGCTACAACATGTGGTTCTCTATTTCAGATACTTTGAACTGAAAAAAAAACACAACAGCAATAGTAAAACTAATAGTAGTAACGATGGTCATTGCCATCATCATGTCCTTGGGCCAAATAAGTGCCAGGTAGTCCCAGCCATAGACCTTAATGCTGTGGAGTGTGTACATGGCAGTAGGGATAGAGAAGTTCTGGGACTTGTTTTCTTCAGCCTTTCTGGCTACCAGCTTCTGCAATGATGTGCCCCTTTCATTAACAAATTAACATCTAAGAATATGATGGGTTGGCCCTGGCTGGAGGCCAGGTGCCCACCAAAGCTGCTCTGTCACTCCCCTCCTGAGCTGGGCAAGGGAGAGAAAATATAACAAAACACTCATGGGTCTAGATAGGGTCAGGGAAAGATCACTCACCTATTGCTGTTATGGGTAAAACAGGCTCAACTCAGGTAAATAATTTAATTTATTACCCAATCAAATTGGAGTAGGACCATGAGAGATTAAGCCAAACCTTAAAGCACCTCCCCCTGCTCCTCCTTTCTTTCCTGGCTTAAGTTCACTCCTGATTTCTCTCCCTCCTCCTCTCCAGTGGGATTGCAGTCATTTCATCACACACTGCTTCTGCTGCTCCTTCATCCTCAGGGGGAGGACTCCTCACACTCTTTATCTGCTCCAGCATGGGGTCTCCCTCATGGCAGTCCTCCACCAACTTCTACAACATGAGTCCTTCCAAAGGGATGAAGTTCTTCATGAGCTGCTCCAGTGTGCACCTCCAGGGTGCAGATCTTCAGGACCAGGTGCTCTGGCACGGGTCCCCCACAAGTCCTGACAGTAAACCTGCCCCAGGCTGGGCTCCTCTCTCCACTGGGCCACAGTTCCTGCTTGGAGTCTGCTCCAGTGTGGGCTTCCAACTGGGTCCTTTCCACGGCTGCCTTCTCAGGTGCCTCCACCTGCTCTGGCTTGGGGTTGCTGCAGGAGAATCTGTGCTTGCCCACCATCCTCCATGATCTGCAGGGGGACAGCCTGCTTCACCATGGTCTTTTCCACAGGCTGCAGGGAAATCTCTGCTCCAGTACCTGGAGCACCTCCTTCCCCTCTTTCTTCGCTGACCTGGGTGGGTGTCTGCCGAGTTGCTCTTTGTGGGTAGTCTCCTTAGTCTCTCTCTGGCTGCAATTGCTCCTGGTGTTTTTTCCGCCCGCTTAATTAAATTATCCCAGAGGCACTACCACTGTCACTGGGCTCAGCCTTGGCCAGCAGCAGATCCATCTTGGAGCCCTGGCATTGGCTTTATCGGACACAGAGGAGGCTTCTTGTGGAAGCCACCCCTGTGATGCCCTTGCCATGCAAACCAAATACAAAGATAAAAAAGACCTACTAGGACACCTTGTACCAGAGGTACTTGCATGCTGAGTCCATAGATCAGCCTGTGGTATTAGCCGTTTGGAAACTGTGCATTTTGGTAGAGAGTGTCCATGACATTGTACAGGCTACTAGAGAGACCTCACCTGACAGTTTTGTTTAGCCACTTCTATGGAAAATGAATTTGAACTGGGACAACTGGAGCTAGGGTAATTAAAGAAATGGAAAGCTTGCCATGCAGAGGGGACAAAAAGAACTTGGCTTGTTAAATGTAGTACAATTAAGGTTGAGAAGTGTGATTACTCCTTCAGGGGCAGGCACTGGAGAAGGAAGTGAAATAGTTGTTTCTGCTTAAGTGCCGTGGCAGCACAAGAGCAAAATTAATGATGCTGTCCTTGAGTATATTTGGCTTGGGAGAAGGTTTCTCACAATGAGACAGGTACGGTTCTGGAACAACCTGCCAAGAGCAGCAAAGGGAGTGAAAAAATGGTTAGTTTTCCCATGGATCAGTGGAAAGCTGTGAAAGGACCGGTGATCAGCAAAAAAGTTTGAGATGGAATTGTTTGCACTTCCTGATCTGTGCTTTTCAGGTTTATCATCTTATTTTTGTCTAGCAGAAGGAGTAAAACTATCTGGCCATTCGAAGAAAAAATTGCTTGAACATAAAACACATTCAGGGCAAGACTGAAAGTAGTCTTTCATTTTCTCGGGCTAAGCTGTACTGGGAAGAAGCTGAAAAAGCTCAGTGATCCTCTAGGGCTAAGGAATAAAACCCCTCTGTACATCAGGTTGAACAAATTGTGTGGCAAAAATGCAAATAACCTTTTTAATATTGTACTTATTAATTTAATCTTTGTGATTTAAAAATCAAATTTGAATGACACGAAATACCTTCCATAAAATGCCGGTGTTTTCCCACTTTTACTGTCGACCTTTTTCAAAGATGAAATGTAGTTTTGAAATAAATCGAGGCTTATTTGTTTGTGTACCACAGGAAAACAGTAATATCCCCAAGGACTCATGTTTCTTTCATTTTAGCTTGGATGTAGCATGAGCTTATAATCCTAAAGAAAAATATACAAATTCTTTGTGTATTCACAGTGAAATTAATTGCATAAATCCTGGATGGTCTTAATTAAAACCACAAAAAGATAATGCTTTTATAGGCTGTATGAGATATGGTGTATATTGTGTGCCATTTTGCAGTTTACTTTTTTTAAATGTTGATTATTATTTTATGTATCTGTAATTAGAATGTTCTTTGAGAGCCTATTTGATACAGAAGAATATTCCGTGCTGTACTTCCCCCCCTCATTTAATTTTTACAGCTGTTCTGAGGATTGTGATTTCTGAAGTTCATCCAGGTATAAAAAGAATAATATTAGGTTGGCCAAGGTTTACCAAATAAAAGTATTTCTCAACTTTTAGTAGTGAGATGAATTGCTGCCAATTAATTTGTCAGTGTTGTTTAGGGTGCTGCTACTTTTTGCAGCTCTTAGAGATGTTATTTGAGGAACATTGAGAGAGAATTTAGGAACATTTGCTTTTAGAGAACTTGTGCCCAGTTTCTTTTTCATGTACAATGATCTGATAACTGGCCACATTCTAGAGGGAGAAGGTCAAAAATAGAGTAAACACATTTTTCTGCCTTAGGAAATAAAAAATTTGCACTTTTTTTTTTTTTAAAAGAAAGTTATTTCAGTGAGAGACTTCAGTTTTCAGGGTAGCACCTGCAGTCTGGGGCCGTACATCTGATGTTACCGGTGGTAGAAACGTTGATTTACCAGGGACCGTGTCTGCAGGATATTATGCTATAATCTCAGTTGTTTGTATGCTCCTATTTTTTAACATGACAGCCTAGTCTTGTTGAAATTCCTGTTTGTGCTACATTAAAAATACAGATTCCAACCAGTATTATTTGGAGGGAAGGCTAATTTAAACATGTCATGCAATTATCTTTATATATTGGCATTCTCAAACATTACGTATTTCTACTAACTTTGCCTCTGAATAGAGAGACCCAATATATGCAAATGTATGAGGAAGCATCCATTGTTCGGTTGCTTTTTGTGCCCGGGGGCACTCTGTGAAGTGTCAGTGATTACAGGTGCTTTTGTTTCGAACAGCATTTCCCCTAAAATAGCAACAATCACCGGTAAGAAGAAAACAAAGCCTTGCCAATATCAGCAGCATAAATGAACTCCAGGGTGCTCAAGGGCCCTTCTAGCAAAGATAGCTGGTAGGGAGACAGTTTCCTCTTGGCATATTAAATGTGTTTTATAGGGTGGTTGGGTTTTTTTTTTCCTGTGTGAGAGAGGAGAATTACGCCTCTCAGAAACCCTGTGGGAGTGGCACTGCAGCGTAATGGGGCTAACTTTTCTGCCCCTGCTTCAAGTACCTCATCACAGTAGTGAGAGATTCAGGAAATGGGAGCTTCCAGCCATTGCATGCCTCCAGTCCCCACTGTGTGAAGAAGCTGGTGAGAAACTAATTCATTGCAAAGAAATTTAAATCGTCTAAAGGGTCCTCCTAGGAAAAACGTTATCGTATTCTTATAACCACAGGGGTTTAGGCATTGTGCCACTGTCCTTCCTCGCTTAGGACCCTCTGGCTGAGGCTGGTTGTTGGAAGGCATTTTGTTCTGAATGGTGCCTTGAATCACGTATTGCCACATCAGCTACTGCAGCTCTGTGCAGGAACATCTTTAGGGAATGATGAATTTTCACATAAAAGATGTTAATACTTAGACCATGATTAATATATTAACTGGATTAGAATTTGAGATAGGAAAATACAGGAAAAATCAAGCTCATATCTTCCGGTACTTGTGATTAACTCCAAAATATTTTTCTCTCTGTTACATCCTGTTGCAAGTTGTGGGGACACTTGCATGATGTCATAGGTGGGATCCAGCCTTAATACTGACTCTTTCTTGTAGGCTTTATTGCTGAGTAGAGCCCTCTCTTGAAACTGCAAGTTTTGTTATGTGCACAAACCTGTCTAGGATTCCTTCTGTTGCTCTCCTGTGGAAGAGGAAGAGAGTAATTCAGAATGCCTTGACAATATCCCTGAAGGACTACTAAATGCAGTGTCTAACTTCTAAAAATGCAAACCTGGACATAGTATCAGGTTGTAATCTCACATCCAGGCAGGGAGAAGAATGTGTAACCAGCTCTCAACATTTTAGCAATGATTTGCATCGCTGTTAACCCATTCTAAGGTGAACCCTTCTGTCTGATTCACAGGTAGTGGCTCACAGCTCATGTTGTTCATGCCTTGAGAATCACATTTTCTGTACAAATGCAGACTGATAATGATTCTTTATAGAAGCCTGCATTTAAAGAAGAAAACTGCGTCTGACTCATTACTATCCCTTGAATTAAAATAGACTGAAGATAGCCATTCTCAAGAGAGAGAGTGTTTGGAAGTAATATTTTGGAAGAACATTTTTTTTTCCTGTTTGCTGCATTTTGTTGGAGCAGGGGTGTTTTGTTGGATACTGCTGCAAGTGGAAAATAAGTATTAAACAAGTATGTTATTGATATAAAATAAAATGCTATAGGCCTACTTAAAACATTCTTGAGAGGATTTTAAGATTTTTCTTTTTAATTAAGATTAATCTGAACTTGGTAAAAAGAAAAAAAGGTTGGTTTAAAAGTAAAGTTAAAAATTATCAATAGATCTCACAGATGGAAAGATGCTGACTTGCACACTAGGAGATGAATGACTATATGATGCAAAATCTAAATAGCAGAGAGCAAAAGAAATAGATGTGCCCAGCAACATTTCAGTGTGCCAGGCTACTGTAAACTAAAATGTATAATAGCTCCAAAATCAATAAGAAAATCCATTTTGGGGAAACAAAGGATGAAAACATTGTGGAAAATATGTTGGTTCCCCAACAGACTCTTTAAAAAGCCATTTTCAATTTCTGGTGATGCATCAAAAGAAAGATAACATCATTTTCTATAGTGACGGTCTTCTAAGGCAGAACACATGAAGAGTTCCTACAATGAAATAGATGAAACATCAGATGCAATTAACTTGCATCTAACTCCTTAATTTTGCATAGCAGCCAATGCCATTAGCAAATCTGATTTTTCTTTTATGATAGAGTGGATCATGTCCTTTGTCTCATATTTGTGTCTGTATGGAGACCAATTAATTTCAGACTAGTTTCTTACCAAGGTTCTCACTGAACCAGTTTGTATTAGAATGCATATTACTTGCCAGAGAAAAATAATGTCACGTGGTTTTCAGTAGGAGCCTAACTCAATTGACTGTAGTAAGTAATCGGTGCCCCAGTTGTCAAAGACTGATCTAAAGAAAGTCTACTTTATGCATACAATCTCCTTTCAACAGCATAAAAGCCAGCAAGCTAAAGTCTAGACATGTAGAGGCCTTGCAGTATAAGGTATGTGCAATACATGAAATAATTTGGAGAAACGTATGTTCTGCCAATAACTGAGTAGCTATCAGGTGGTTTAATTGTTTCCAGGTTTCTGGAATGTATTTTGGCATGCCATTTCATTAAATGTAGGTTGTATAGAAGTTCTACAAGCAGTTTTATGCCATACACCATTTAAAAATAAACCAAGAAAAATACTATCAAGAGATTATTATTAAAGACAAATACTTCTAAAGCATGAAATGAGCTTGTATGGGTTATGGATGAATACAGCATTAAAGAATAGTTTTCAGTATGTTTAGTGAAACAGTCATGGCGCACACATAGCCTGTTTGCTTTGTAATTGAAATTTCCTGGGCATCTGAGCAGTCATATGACCCTAAAGAAGAGCATTAGTGATTGCAATCATATCTAGCTAATCAAGGATTCTGCAGTGAGCCATATTTTAAAATTCTCCACGTACACAGGATGTTTCAATCGACTTCTAAATTTTTTTTTCACACATTTTCACAACAGCCCAATGTTGCATACTTGTTAATATTCCCTAATCTCATTAAGCAGAGCGTGGAAGATGGCTAGTTGGTAAGGGAGGAGAATAATGTCAAAGACTTCTGTGAGCAGAAGTTCAGCTGCTGTGGCTGCTTTGTAAGATCTCCTGTTCTGTTTGTTGCTCTGATGTGAGAATTGAGAAAGCTCTGAGGTGGAAAACCAACATAGCTTTTGAGTGCAGAACAGTGCCCGATCCCCTAGAGAAATTCACAGGCTCTGTTTTTTCCTCAATTGATTCTTCATTTAATGAAAAACATGACAATGTGCTATATGCCACCAAATAGTAATCTCATAAACAAAAATATTCATTTTTATAGGAAGCATTCTTTATAACTCTTCTTTTTGAGACATCTTAGCTCCAGCCTGCAAAATCACAGTTTCTTCCATACCTACGCTGTCACTCATGTTCACATAGCAAATGAGTATTTTCTGCAGATTCGGCCATAAGGAAGTGGTCTTATAAAATTATTTCAGAAAAGGAAAAAACCCAACCAAAAAAACCCCTCTAACCCTGAATTATTTAAACTATGACGGAGATCTTTCTTCTGTTTAGTTCCAAGCAATAATTTAATAAGGTATTTTCCATACACGTTTAATGTATGCTATGTCTCTTTCCCATTTAAATTGTCTCACTGGAGGAAGGATTTTGTCTGTCTCTGCTGGCTGAGCTACTGCTGAAGACAATAGCACAGGGCAAGATTGTTTTATTTGCAGTAAAACACTGGCTTTGAGCCAAATTTTCTATGCCTAGTTCTACAAATTAACAGGGAATTGAGCTTGGGGTTTGAAATCCTGAATTCCTGCATCCTAATAGCAGTTCTCTTTATTGATTCCCACTGTCCAGCCTCGTACAAAGACAGTGGGAAGTGTAATGTCAGATTAGATGATCATAATGTCCTTTTCTGGCCTTAAAATCTATGTATAAAGCACCTCAACCTCTCTGTTGCCCAGTACCTCCATTTTAAAATTGAAATAATTCTTGCACACCCTAGGGATGCGCTAGGATTATTTAGTGTTTGTCAGTGCAATGATAATAGAAAGATATATTTTTAAATAGAAATAATAATGCTCAGATACTGTTCGAGACTTTCTTTAAACATTTACCAAAGTATCATCTGGCTGTCATAGTTAATCTAATATGATTAACAATTATATTATTGTGATAGGCCACGCGGACATTTCAGCGCACATTCACAAGGAATTGCTTCTGATTAATTTGTATGGTAATCTGCAGTCATTTATTCTACTTTGTGCCTGTTTGTATGAGGTGGTTATAGTCTGTATTAAGGTGTTTGCGTGCTGGATAGGCAGCTGGATTCATGCTCATTAAGCCTCAAAGCCTCTCACTTTCTCCCCTGCTAGCAGTGTTCAACGTGCTGTGGTTTTGTGATTTGGAAGTACAGCACTGAGGGAACCGAGCTGAAACCACCAGTCTAATTTCACTTTGGTCTTTTTTCACTTGACTGATCAGAATGATTTTCAGTCACTCCAGTCAGGGCTGGAATCCCAGAGGTGAAAAGTCAGCGAGTAATCCATTTAGCCACCAAGTCCTCCAGGTGGAGTTTAGCTAACGATAACAATTATCGTATTCTCTTCTCTCTTATCATAGCATGGCCATTGCTAATGTTGCATTGGAGCTTCCATTTTAAACCACGCTTTCCAGGAGGTGTAGAACTTGTAGTAAAAATTCCCTATGTGATGAATCCGGACACAAAAGGTTGCAATGCAAGAGCCATTTTTGGCACCAGTATAAAGACGAGCTTCAGTGACTTCTAATGAAAAATTGACTTTTTCATCCAGAATATTCCACTCCAAACTCCATGCACAGAAGAAATCTTCTGTGTGGGAAAAGGGGGTATGTGGTGGGATTTGTGTCCCCATTTCTCCCCAGCTGCTATACAGGTTGCAGAGGACCCCTCAGTTCAGTATTGTTAGTAACGCGGAAAAGCAAAGGAATACCTATGGACTGACCCATTAGTTCACCATGGTAGAATATGTTTATTTATTTATTTGACTAGTAACACCTCATTTTGTTACACTTGAAGTACTACTTAACAGTAGAAATCGCTTTTGTAGCTTTCTGCTTTGTCTAAACCCTTGCATCTTTCAGGTTGGAGAATACAGATCTGAGAAATCACTTGTGTAAGCAGGCAGTTTCTTGTACTTTCAAGACCTGGGAAGAAAATATCACTAAATTGTTTAGTTACTATCAAATGGTGGAATCAGGATGGCTTTTTTTTTAATTAATAAATGCATTTCTTGAATCCCTGGTGTAGAAAAAGCTTGATTTTTTGATAAATTAAAAGTAAATTAAATTACTATCCATCTCTTTTAAATTATCCTGGCAAATCACGCGTGCACGTGTGTGTATATATATGACACATCTATATTGTCACGTGTGATTTTTTTTAACTTAGAAAGAAAGTAACATGTCTTGTTAACATGAAATGGTGAAAAACAGTTGGAAGATAAGGTCACTGTTATTATTTTTCAAGTAACTGTTTTCTAACCATATGTTTTGTGAGGCCTAACCATTAAGGACTACAGACACTTGAAGCTGAGGGAGCTCATGCAGAGTTAAAAACACTCAAAGGAAATATTTCTGAACAGTATTCCATTTCTCCTGTTTGGGCTCGGTTCTTGGTCTTATTTTTCCTCTCACTCCCAAGAAGAAAACATTTGGAGATTAATGGCATTTCTGTTCCCAGACAGGGAACAGGATTATACCCTTAACTTGTTACTGTTGTTAACCATGCAATACCTTTCAGACGTGATTCTCCCAGTATATCTCAAGTGCTGCCCTTTCTCAGGATTCGACAGCTCAAATGAATCACATAAAAGTTTTTAGTAGATATACAGTTAATACTTTGAAAATTCAGCCTCCAAAAATATAACTGGGGTAAAAACCCAAACCAACAAAATACAGAAAAAACCCTTATGTTTTGTGTTACTGACATTTCATAGCTGCTGTGCAGCCCTTATAATCTTATCCTTCATTCCCAGTAAATGATGCAACATTTAGCAGTATCACCCAGCCTTCTCTTAAATTCTTTGGACATGGATGTAACTTTGTGCATGGGTACAAGCTAATATGTATGAATTCCATGCACTCAGGAAATCCCGAGTATTTTCTCTTCTGGAACTGAAAAATAAGAGAAATTAAGGGGGAAAAATTTTGAATGCATCTTTCAGTGTACAGAACACAATGGAAAAGCTGACAAAGCATTCCTGAATTGAAGATCCTTTGTTTATTACAAATCTTTACCAGTCTCTTGGTTGTTGGAAGTGAGATGGATTTAATTATTTTAAAAGTGACAAACTCTAATCAATATTCAATTATTGGTGTGTTAATTAGTAGATCATGCCTTGTCTCTATTATTAGCACAGGCAATTTGCTGCTGAACTTCTTTTCTGTTTTGACTGCTCAGTCTCCAGCTAAGAGTGAGCATCACTAGGGAAGTACAAGCAGTCAAACAGTCACTCCCTTGGAGTTTTAGGTTAGTATTTGTCCAATCAGCATTCTTAAGAAATGTGAAATTTCTGTGAAGGAATACTTCTGTAGGATAATGTAGCATAAAACACTTTAAAGAGCTTTTTATTCATTAATTAAGTGCAAGCAAAACTGCAAGAGATGTTAGAATATCTGCCCGTGCTTGTTCGTAAAAGGGCAAGTGCACTGCTTTGGAGTCATCTGTGAAGTGTTTCTTGACTTCAATGCAAGCTAGCTTGGATTATTAGTGTGCATTGCAATTGGAATGTTCTTTCTATGAAGGTAGCTACATATTAAATTCATGTCTGGACTTCACTTTCAAAGTGTTAGGCATTGCACGTACACTCACGTATATTGAAAGTACATTTCAATTTAAGACTCAGAGTGGGGAAAAACAAGAGCTGGGATTGTTTCTCATAGTCATAAAAGCCTAGAAATGTATGTCCTTTCAAATGGCTGAACTGCTGCTTACAAAAGTAATCTTAAAAAATGCCTTTAAATTTAGGACACTCAATCTGTTGTCTGCTTCTGAAAGTTCATTTATGTAGGACAATGGAACATTACTGCAAAATGAAATGGTCTGAGTCAAGGATTA
>VZTU01013836.1:31757-44165 GCA_013400835.1 Zapornia atra
AGGTGGGTGTCTCCATGTGGAGCACGAACCTCAGCCCCCCAGAGATGGGGGTTATCGGCCTCCTGCTCCCACCAAGCCCGAAGAGGGAGGTAAAGCATCAAACCCGGCTGAAGGCAGTGCGCAAATGAGCCCGCTTTGGCTAACAAACTGTGTCATGGCTTCCGATCCCAAGAGCCGGCGCCTGGCCCGGGGAAGGGGGGGGTGTGCCCTTTTGCCTTTGGCTGCTCCCCACCCTGTGCCAGCCCAGTGTGGCTGGGGGGCTCGGGGAGGGTGGCGGGGATGAGGCAGGGCGTTTTGGGGAGGAGGAGTCTGGGGGGGCTCTGTGACCCCGCTCAGGCGACGCTAACGGCTCAGAGAGGTTTTATTGAGCTTAAGGGAATTTTGGGGGTGGGGCTCTTGCACCCACAGCCTGGCCCCCTGGAATAAGGGGGTGAGGCCGGGGAGGGGCAGAGGGACTCCCACGGATCGGGGCTGGAAGCACTCGCAGAAGTCCTGCCTGGTGGCAAGGATGGGGACGGGGACAAGGTAGGGGGTGGTCATCGCTTCTGGCACCCTTCTGGGCTGGGGGTGCTGGGCGGCTGCATGTCCCCCCCCTCCCCATGCCCCAGCACCAGGGAGAGGCAAAAGCTGAGGCAGGGGGTTGGTGTCTGGTGGGCTCCATCCCCCTTGTACCGCAGGGTGCCCATGAGTCAGGCCACCGTCCTGCCAGTCCCTCAGCACCTTGCTGGGAGCCCCTTGGGGGGGTGCCGGGCACTGGGAAGTGGGGGACCCCCCGGTGACGCTGTCCTGGGGTGCTCAGGCCTTCAGCTGGTGCCACTGTGCCACCGCTTGCCGGGGACGGGCGATCATGTCCTTCCAGTGCTTCACCTCCCCGGGGCCACTCTTCCAGGACAGGTAGATCTGCGGGGACAGGCAGTCTGTGTCCCCATCCCCATCCTGGCATCACCGCCTTCATCCCCATCCTCCTCCCTCCCCGCTCCCCCCCGGCACCAGCCCTGCTTTCCATGCAGGGACTGAGCTATTTTTATCCATCGATTTTCCATATGGTGACGTGAGAAAAACCACACGTGCCTGGAGCTGACAGCTCGGGGAGACCGCCCCGCTTCTCCCGCTAAGTGGATCGCTGTGCCGGAGCGGGGCTCGCTGCTAATTATGCAATTAAAAGTGATTAGCAGGCTGCCGGCCATGGCAGGGTGGTCAGGGCGTTATGGGCACGTTCCTTCTCCTCCGGCACCGTTGCCGGCACCGCTGCTCTGCCTTGCACCGGCAATGCTCCTGGCAAAACCAAAACCTAAACTTCACAGAATAATGTCCGTCTGTCCGTCCTACCAACCCACTAGCTGGCATCCGGGCTCCGTGTGCGACTGTGCCCATGTCACTGGCAATGTTGGGATGCTATCAGGGATGCCGGCAGCTCCTGCACTGGGGCTGTGCTGGTGTGGCCACCCCCACTGGGTTTATCCCTATGGATGTGTTGGCTTGGTCACTGTGCCGCTCTTGGGGATCCCTGACTCTCCGCGGCGGTGAGCCATGTTACTCTCCGAGTAACGGAGATTACTGTGCTCGTTTGTCATCGTTGCCCTTATCGACTGGAGAGCCGGATGGATTTAATATGAATCAAATCGTGAGGGAGGGGACAAATTCTTCTGTTCCCGTCATCGGGAGGCGGTGGGTAAAGCTGGGCATGGACACGGACCCCGGGGACCCCCAGCCAAATCCTACGCCCCATCCCTGCTGTGGCGGCAGGACTCTGGCTCTCCCCAGTGCCGCAGCACACAGGAGCCATCAGGGACTTCATGCAGGTCTCCTTCCCACCTGTGCCTCCCCAGGGACAGCTGGAAAAAGCCATGGCATGGCAGCGCCGCGGGACCCACCTTGCCGATGACATCGTTGCGACTCAGCCTGTCCTTGTCCATGACGGTGATGACGATGGTCGTCTCGCGCAGCCGCTCCGTGGGGATGTCAAAGGCAAAGGACTCATTGAAGACGGGGTTCAGGCACCGCTTCATCACCACCGTCTTCTTCTTCTCCACCCGCTTGTCCTTGTACATCAGCCACACTTTCACGTAGGGATCTGGGGAGGCAGGGAGTGGGGGTGACAGGAGCTGCCCTCAGCCCAGGCTGGGTATTGGGCAGTGTTAGCGATGCCCGGTGTGGCAGGCGCCGGAGCTCGTACCTGACGTGCCCCCGATGTCCATGGCTTTGAGGTTACGTGCTTTGATGATGTTCACCACAATGGAGTTGGCAGAGGGGTTGTAGCACAGCGACAGCAGCAGCTCCCCACGGCTTCCCTGTGGGACCCGCAGAGGCTGTTAGGTGGGCAACCCCCCAAAACACCCATTCCTTGCCAGGGCACCCAGCCCAAGCCCTATGGGGCACCCAAAAAGCCCCCCGGGGGTGCTGGCTTGTTGGAGCTGTCCAAGGGTGGACTTCAGGGCTGTATATGGTGAATCAGGGAAGGGAGGAATGGAGAGAAAGAAAACTCATTTCAGATCTACCCAAAACAGCTATTTTGGCCCCAAAACAAGGCACCAGCCTTGGGCTGTTCCGCGTGGCTAATTTACAG
This sequence comes from Zapornia atra, assembly GCA_013400835.1. Lineage (NCBI taxonomy): Eukaryota > Metazoa > Chordata > Aves > Gruiformes > Rallidae > Zapornia > Zapornia atra. The sequence goes on from VZTU01013836.1 coordinate 34,324, forward strand.
CTACAGATTTGGGGAGAGAAACCTCCCTGTTGGTCGCCGAACCTTCTCGCAAGGTGGAGAAGGTCCCTGTTGGGGCAGCAAGAGGGTGGAGGTCTCCTTGGGACCCCTGAGGCGTAGCGTCCCCTCAAGGACTGACCCCAGAGGGTGGGGAGGGGGACTGGGAGCCTTACGCTGCCATCGCTGCAGGGCTTCAGGTCCTTCCAGAAGGTCTGCATCTGGGTGAGGTCCACCTTGTTGAGTGGGATCGACACCTCCCCGATGGGGTCGTTGCGGCTGAAGCGGTCGTAGTCCAGGACCTGGAGGTACAGCACCCGCTGCACCACCTTCTCATAGGGGAACCCTGTGCCACAGATGGAGGGGATGAGTAGAAGGCCCAGCCATGGCGAGCAGCACCTGGTGCTGGTGCTGCTCTGCCTTGCCCATGCTGACGTTGGCACCGGATGGAGGACAGATGATAGCTTGGGGCACCTCTCGTGGCTTCAGGCCACAACGGTGACTGGTAGCAGATGAATCCCCCACCCATGGGTGCCTGATGGGGTGGGGACGCAAAGCAAGCACCTCCAACCCAGCCTTGTTGACTTGGCCAACCCATCTCAGCACTGACGGCCATCACCAGCTGATCTGGTCCAGCCCAGGAGGGAGGACAGTAAGTCCCATGCCCCACTCGAGTCCGCAGCAGTCCATCCCAGCCCTTACCTTCAAAGAGGAAGGTCTCGTTCCAGTGCGGGTTGAGGTTCTTCCGCTTCACCTTGGTCTCCAGCTTGTGCTTCTTGTCAGGGAGCAGGTAGATCTTGACAAAGGGGTCGCTGGTGCCGCTGAAGTCCTTGGCTGGCAGCTCCTGTGCCTTCATGATCTTGACGGTCAGGGTGGACTCCTGGAAGTTGTAGCCAACACTGAACTGGATGCGGCCCAGGTTCTCCCGGCTGACACCATCGTGGCCCTCGTCATCCTCAGAGCCTGGGGAGAGCTGCGGCAGGGTGGAGAAGGGGGGGTGAGCACGGCATCAGGGGGGCCAGCATGGCACTCCCAGCGTGATCTGCACCTTCCCCATCCTCCCCGCCATTTGTTTCGGCACCCAAATTCAGCTCACGCTGACACCTGACCCCCAGCCCTTTGAGCTGTCAGCGGGCATCAGCCTCTCCCCGGCTCCCTGCCACCGCCATCGCCTCAGATGACTCCTGGCTCCGTGCCACACGTCCCGGGGCTGGGGAGTGCCAATTAGCCAAATTCCTCCTGACAGACCTTCCCTCATGTCTCCGGCACCGCTCCCTCATGCCCCCGCCCCAGGGGGGGGATGGATGGCTGTGTCGCCTCAGCTGAGCTGGGGCCGTGCTGGCCGTGATGCCCAGCGGTGACGGGGACTTGGCACAGTGGGCTTGGGACGTGCCGGAGTGCTTGTGGCACAGGGCGGGCGCAGGGAAGAGCTGGGGGAGCATGAGGAGACGCCTGGGTGGTACCCAGGGTGGGATGCCGTCCCTGGAGAGCCCATCTCCAGCACAACCCCGTCCACCCACCATTAGCATCTCACTGGTCAGGGAGTTGACCAGGTCGGAGACGGAGGAGCGCGGCTCCGTCTTGCGGTCAGACTCATCGTGCGGTGGCTGCCCGGGCACCGGTGCTGTGTTCACTGCCTTGCCACCGGCTGGCAACCTGGGGAAAGAGAGGCTGTGCCTTAGAGGAGAGGGGCCGAGAGCTGAGGGGGTGAGACAGCAAGGGGCTCCCCTGAACCTCCTGTAGCAGCAGATGCTGTGCTTGGGCTGTGCCAGCCCTGCACAGAGGCTGCTGATGGGATGTGAGCAGAACTGGGCTGGAAGGATCTCCAGGGCTGTGCTGTTGGCAGCTCCATGCCGCCCGCTGCAGCCCACCAGCCTCCCCATACCGAGGGGTCCCAGCCAGTGTGGGCAGCTGGATTCTGCCCATGCTGCTGCCAGGCAGCCAGGGCTGGGTGCCAGCCGGTGCGCTGGGACCCATGGCACAGCGCTGGGGAGCATACAGCAGTGAGTCCCACGCTGCCCATGTCCCCCCAGGCTGTCTCCAATGGTGATGCCAGGGGTGGCTGCCTGGCCTCATGGCTACCCGGTCCCCATCAGCACCCATGGCTCCAGCTGCGGCTCAGCCATGCACAGCTCCTTCCCACCCTGGCGTGGGGCCAAGTACATAGCCAGCCCCTGGGTGCCCCATGGGCTCAGTGCCTGATGCTAACCACCTTCTTTTCCTTCGGCCATCCCACCTGTTCCGGCACCCTGCAGCTGGGACCGTTGTCCAAGCTGTCCCCCCGCATCCCAGCTGCAGGTGGGGGGCCATGTCCCAGTAGCTGCCGGATTGTGGGCAGCTGGGAACTGCGGCGGGCGAGGAGACAGAGCAGTGATGGCGGCAGGCAGGCACGTGCCTGTGCTGCACCGCTGCTATGCGTGGGGACAAGAGGGGACACAGGCATGTGGCAGTGGGGAAGGGGCAGTCCCAGGTGGCTCTGGTGGCTCCAACAGACCCAAGAGAGAGGGGATGCGCACACAGACAAGGCACCCCACGATGCGCCCTGCGCTCCCACCCGCCATGGGTGACAAGGTGACCAACGAACAGGTGGACCAATAGTCGCATAACTGTGCTGGCCCGGCACGGCCCACAGCGGGCAAAGCCACAACACGTGCCACCAGACACCCACCGACACGCCAAGCGTCACGCAGACAACACGCTGATGGAGACGTGGAGGGTAGTGGGCCAATGGGGACAGAGGCACACGCAGCGGCACAGGGCAGCAGCCCTCTTGCACGCCTGTACACGCCTGCACACACACACACACACACGCATGGGGCTCACCCGCCCCAGCGGGACAGCACTTGGGGAGCACTGGAGAGCTGGAGGAAGCTGGGGAGGCAAAGTCAGGTTAAAACCAGAGTGAAAATGAAGGCGGAGGAGCCGGCGGCGGGGCCTGCTGGGCAAGGAGGCGTTGGTGGAGCTGTGGGTGCCGTGAAGGTCACAGACAGCGAGAAAGAGAGAGCAGGAAAGAGCAAGAGAGAGGAGAAGCATCGTCCACCACCGGCCTGCCGGGAGGGAAGGGGGAAGAGAGGAGCGAGGCAGATGGACGGACATAGAGCGGTTAGTCGCCAGGACAGGAGACACGCCGAGGCGCTGGGCTGGAGTCGCTGGGGACAGGCTGGAAGGAAGAAGCTGAGAAACAGGGATGGAGGAGACGTCTCAAGGAGGAAGAGCAGGCAGACGGCAGTGCTGGGCTGGGCAGGCGAGAGCAGAGGGTGTCAAAGCCCTTCCCCTCTGGTAGCTGAACCCCCCGCATCCCATGGGGTCCAGGGGGACGGGGTGCAGGGAGGGATGGAGGTGGGGAGGCCATGCGTGTGTCTTTCAGACCAGCGAGCTGGGGGGCGAAGCAGGGAGTGGGGGGTCTTCCTGCAGCACAGCCACCTACCCACCCACCCCCTCGCCATGGCCGGCACCCAGCATCTCCCATTCCCTGGCCCGGCATGGGGCAGCCGGCATGGTATGGCACATGGTGGCCGGTGCTCCCGGCAGGGACCGGCTGCACAGCGAGACGCCGGGGAGGGAAGTGCTAAAAGATGGAGCAAAACCAAGCAGAGCAGGGTAAAAATAGCCAGAGGGCGAGAACGGTGCCAGGTCATTAACAGGCTGAGCAGATGGGGAGCAGTGCCACCCGTGCCGGCGTCACACCTCTGCCTGTCTCCAGAGGGATTGACACCCCTCTTCTGGCAGTGTCGGGACCCCCCATCCCTCGCCAGCAGCTGCAGCCGGGCCCTGGTGCACCTGCTGTGCCATCGGCACCCTGGGAAGGCAGGGAGAGGTGGAGGTGAGTGGCTTGCTCAGAGAGGAACTGGGAGCAACGCGTGTGTGTGTTCCCCCATCCCTAGCCTGGGGGTCTCTGCTCCCTGTCAGCCTTCAGCTCAGAGCATGGGATGTCTCAGCATCCCTGGGGGAGCTGCCGGGCTGGGGGTAACAGCAGTGCGATAAGAGGCATGCAGTGGGATGGGGTGCAGCTCAGCTGCTGATGCAGTGGCGTTTCGGGGTGGTCCCTGTGAGCCTGGGCCCCCCCTGCACCCCATTCTCCTCCTGGCACAGGGGCTCTCCCCTGCCTGGCACCCTGGTCCTGAGCGTGTGCCCCCCACCAGCATGTAGCCAGGGCTGGAGACTGGGGTTGGGTTTGGGGCGGGGGTAAGGCAGGAGAGGGGAGGGAGGAGGAAGGGATGGGAGTCCCCCGAGTGCTGCTGCTCCGGGTGTGGAGCCACCGACGTCACCGTGCCTGCTGGGCCACCCTGTGCTGCTCCAACCTTCGCGCTCCATGAAGCCAGCCTCCTCCTCCTCCTCCTCCTCCACCCTGGGCGAAGCCCTCGTCTCCTCCTCCTCCTCCTCCTCCTGCGGGACTGCCCTCGTCCTCGCTCATACCTCTTGTCCCCCTGAGCGTTCGGCTGGTTCGGCTGTGTCNGTTCGGCTGGTGCGTCTGTGCCCCAGCGGGTTGCAGGCCAGGGATATTGGCAAAGTCATCTTGCTCTGAGAGTCCCAAAACCAGGGATAACACCACCATCCGGCCTTCCCTGCCCAGGCGGCCCCGCGGGCGGCGGGAGAGAGAGAGAGAGAGAGAGGAGAACACAGCATCAGGCGGGGAACTGGCAGGAGTGGCGGTACCCTGCAAGCCCCATGACGGAGAGAGGGGGCCCTGGCTCCGTTTGCTGGAGATGACGTCTGGGATGGGTGCACAGGGCTGCAGGGAGAAAGGTGCCAGATTTGGGCACGTCTGTGGGTACTGCCGCTGGCCCTCTGCTCCACCGGTCCAAGCAGGGAGGATGCTGAGGTCCTGCTGAGGTGGGGTGGGGGAGGAAAAGGTGCCCAGGGGGGCTGGGGATGAGGGATGGAGCGACGGTCCCAGCATCAATCTCCGGAGAAGGAGATGGCCGTGCTGTGGCCGAGGCTCTTTGCCCACCTCTGGCGCCACCGGCGCAGCCTCCCCAGGGCCCGTAACCGCATTTACGTCGTGGCGCCGGGGATGCAGGCGGGAGGGTAAAGGGAATAAAGAGCAAAAGTGAAGTTAATGGCTTCGTAAAGCAGCGGTGGTAAATGGCAGCAGCTCCTCTGTGGGGAAACGGCATGCTGGCTCGGCATGACTTGGCTCTGCAGCTCTTGCTCTCCCCTGCCATGCCCCCCTCTCTACCAATTAAAGCTGAGACCAGCGCTGATGCTGGGTAAACAGGGAGGAACATGACCCTTGGGATGGGTAATGAGCCGCATCTCGGCATTGGGAGGGCTGTAAATGGAACTGGCGAGGAACCTCACATCATGAGAGGGCACAGCCGGCACAGCTGGCATGGGCACTGGTGGCGAGCAGGGGGGTGGGGTGGGGGGGGCATGGCTGGTGCTGGAGCTGGGATGGGAACCCCGGATAGGGCTGTGGGCAGCAGTCCTCCCTCCTCCTCCCATTCCCAAATAGCTCTGCGTGCCCGCAGGGGAGTTCAGCCCTCTGCCTGCCAGGGTGGGCAGCTGAATCCATGTCACCCCCAGGACCTTTCCCACCTAACACTGGTGCAGAAGGTGCTGTGCTGACTCATGCACAGGCAGGATCAGGCCTCTCTTCACCCCCTCCTTCTCTCCCAAACGCTACCAACCAGGACCTGAGCATCCCCTCTCAGGCAGTGCTGGGGTGGGGGTGGGAAAATGGAGGCCAGGGGCAAGGGTGAAGTGGTAAAAACCCCCAGGAAGGATGGAAGCTGGGGGTGGGGAGGGGAAGAAACCGCTTTGCAGCTGAGTGACAATGTCATGTGCCGAGATATGGCGGCAGTGTGGGACTCAGATTAACCCCCGGCATTTGAGGTTCGGAAGCTGGTGCTGATACAGGAGATAGGGCTAAGGCAGATTAAAGATCACAGGACTCCAGCGACTCCCAGCCATGGCGGAAGGCAGCCTGACTGGCAGCGATATTGGGCCTGAACACACGGTCACTCTGGCACAGCAGCTACTGCTGGCATGGCAACGTCCCTGGGGCAATGTCACTCCCCGTGAGCGGGGACAATGCTGGTGGGCATCCCATGGGCTGGAACATCCCTGCTCTCCCTGGGGACCAAAGGGGACCCGAGCACCCATGGCAGGTGCCGATGCAGTGGGTGATCGGCAGCAAAGCCTCGGGGCAAAGCACGTGGGACCCTTCCCTGAGACCCCAGCATTGGGCGAGATGCTCCCAGTCCCTGTGATGGGGCCGGAGGGGACCCCACTCTTCCCTCTGGCTATGGGCAGCCTGTCCCCAAGATGGTCCCGGCTGAGTGGCCGCGCCAGCGGGAGCAGAGGAGAGAGGAAGAGAGCACGGAGGAGAGAGCGGAGGAGAGCACAGAGCAAAGAGGAGGAGGAGAGGAGGAGAGCGGAGGAGAGCGCACACTTACAGGAAGGACTTCATGTCCAAGCCGCGGTTGCGGATTTGCCCCACCACGTGGTCCCAGCTGCCAGGATTGGAGCGGCTCCGACCGCCAGCTGTCCGATGCTTGGAGCCGGCAGCGATGCCCTGGCGCGCCTGGCCGCCACGGGAGCCCCGGGGGTTGCCGGCGCCGGCAGAGGAGCCGCTGTGGGCCTGGAGGTGCCCCAGGCTCTGGCTGGTGGTGGGCTGGCTGTGGTTGGCGCGCTGGTGCTGGCTGAGGGGCTGCTGCAGACTTTGCTGGCGCATGAGCGTGCGGGGCCTCTGGCATTTGGGGTCGCCTGCTGAGGTGGGGATATACTCAAGGGTAGTGGCTGTGGACAAGGTGGAGTCCTCGAAACTTAGGGAGAGGAAGGGCAGAGGAGAGGAGAGAAAGGAGAAGAAGGTGAAGGGGCAAAATTGGAGGAAGGAAAAGAAGAGAGTTAGAGAGAAGATGCCCCAGCGCAGGGAGTGCTCTGGCAGGGGCCAGCAGATGCAGCGACCGGTTCCTCTGCCTCTCAGCCGCAGCTCGGCCTCGCCGGCAGCACGGGGGTCTCTCATCGCCGCCATCTCACCCGGGGCACCGGGCTGCCGGAGCTGGGGCGCGGCGGTGCTTGGCTGGCTTGGGTGCCCTCCCGTGCAGCCTGCACCTTCCCAGCACGCCGGCCGACCTTGTCTGTGAGCTAAGTAGGCTGCTTGCGCGAAGGCGAATCCCGTGGTGCTCGCTCACGTGCTGCCAGCCAGCCCGCCCCGTCCCCATCCCCATCCCTCCCAGCCCAGCACCCAGCCGCTGGCACCCTCACCGCCGGGTCTCAGCATCCCCTGTGCTGGCCTGGGGGGGCTCCTGTAGCGATGAAGGGGCCGAGTGCCCTGTGGCAGTGATGTGCCAGCAAGCTTGGCGTCCCCAGGGCCAAGCCAGGCTCCCAGCAGAGAGGGATGCCAGCAGCATGGGAATCTGGCCACGCTCCCAGCCCCCTCCTCTGATGACGGGACGGGCAGCGATGGGGACGTGGCCGCAGTGGGATGGGGAGCGTAGCAAAGCTCAGCCCTGGGCAGACGGGCATTGTCTGGCTGGCAGAGAGGGAAGAGCAGGCAAGAGGCCGGCGGTGGAAGCGGCGTGCCTGGCACTGGTCATGCAACCAGCCCTGTGCCAGGGTGGCAGCACATGCGTGGCATGGCCCATGCAGCCAGGTGGGAGTCCTGGGCACAGCACTGATTCCCGTGGCAGTCTGCAAAGCTTGTGGCCATGAGACCAGCCTGGCGAAAAGCCCTCAGGAATCCTCGGTGCACAAGGTTGGGGGTACCCCCACCCATCCCTGGGACCGCCTGGCACCAGGGGGTTGCCTTCAGCAGCAGCTGCTGACTGTACCCCGGTCCCCGTGCTGGCCGGGGTGCTGGTCAAAACCACGCAGTGAAGCTGTGCTGCCGTGCATTGCCAGCAGCAGGGGACAGAGTGTATGTGGGGGAAAGGATAAATAGCTTAAAAAACAAAAAAAAAGAGGTGAAGAAAGAGCGAAAGGGGGGAGGAAGAGAGAGGGGAGGGAAGGACAGGGAGAGGAGCCCAGAGCTGGGACTGACCCAGCCCCATGGCCAGGGCCGAAGGCACATGAGGCACTGCGCTGTGTTGTTGTGTGTACCCCCCCCAGCACCTGCTGCTGACCTCCTTTTGCTTTCCTCCCAAATCCTAAATTAGTTCCATTTACCACCTCGCAGTCACAGGAAACTAAATCTGGCTCCTCTCGGCCCAGCGCCAGCTGGAGGCGCGAGCTCCTGCCAGCACCATGCCAGGCGGCAGCTCACCCTGCCCGCACGCCCCACTGGTACCCATCCCAGCACCAGGGAGGGGTACAGCTGCCAGACCCCCAGCATGGTCCCCTGCCTCCGGCCGAGAACTTCACCAGCAGCTTCGGCATCCCCTTGCCTGGTATGCCGCGGCAGGTAGGTATCTATCCATCATCCATTTGTCCGGCTCCCAGCCCCTCCGGGCTCTGGAGCTACCAGCCAGGCCATCAGAGCCCATCCCCATGCTGGCACTGCCCAATCTGGCACGGCACAGCTGCCAGTGCAACCCGGCTGTGAGTCAGTGGGTGCGGAGGTGCCGAGTGGTGCACGGGCACGTCTCCATGGCTCTGGGCGTGCCAGCCTTCACACATCCCAATGGAGAAGTGTGGGCTCCCAGTGGGTTTCACTTCCCCAGCCAGGCTGGCTACGGCTGAAGGCTGTGCAGCTACTCCTCTTCCTCGCCTCTCCCTCCTGCCTCCTGGCAGCATCACTGCAAACAGGCAGCCATGGCTCCAAATCAGGAGGGACACCAATTATTTGGGATTTGGACCAGCCTTTCTTTTTGGAGCAGGTTTTTCTCCCTGCTGACAAGGTTGAAGAAGCAGCAAGGATGAGGCACGCTGGCCCTGGGAAGCACCTTTGTCAATGCCACCGGCCCCTCCGATGGGTGCCGAGGCTGCTGCTGGGACCCAGCGCCAGCTCAGATGGTGGCATGGCGCTCGGGATGTCCCACGATCAGAGGCTGCCACATCCCAGTGAGGGGAACCGGAGCAGAGACCAGAAACAGGACGGACGGAGCCCACAGCTGGAGAGATTACCAACATCTCCACAGCAGAGTCACGGTCACTGTCAGCACTGCAGGGTCTTGCCAAGACCCACACCCAACCTTCACAGACCACAGGCGCTGCTGAGCACACCAAAGCTTGTCCCCAAAATCTGATTGACCACTGACTTTCCCCAGGTCTCCCCGGCATCGGGTGGTGGAGCCATGAGCAAGGTGCTCAGTCTTACGACTGCGGGTCAGGACCGCACAGTGGAGGGAAGAGGCTGGTGATAGCACCATGCATCATCTCTGATGGTCGTGGCTGGAGGACACACGGAGAGCAGGATGGGGGGGACACAGGAAGCTGCTCCTCCCTTTGAGCTGGCACTGAGATGGTGCCCCCCTGCCCCAGGGGTCCTCACTGGGAGTGCCGAGCCACTTCCCACCAGCACTGGGCAAAGCACCCCTTGGTGATGGAAACGTGCCGGGGATGGCACCCAAAGGCACTCCTCCCACTCAGCTGGGGCTAGAGCTCCATGGCCCCCCTCCTCTGCTCCCCCTGAGTCAAACTGCTGCCAAAACCACTGCTGGGGACGTGGGCAGCTCCTTGCCTCCCTCGGAACAGGCAAGCCAGGGCAATCTCTCGATGCCCCCTCCCTGTCCAAGCAGGGAGCAGGCGTTTGGGCACGCCGGAGGTGGCGGAGGGGTTGTGAGGGGGGATGTTGCCCATGCCGGGGTGCCGTGGTGGACTGTGTGTGCTCACTCACTTGGACAGGCTGAGCTTCCCTGCGGCCAAGTGGCTCTGCACCATGTGCCAGCGGCCTCGCGCCACCTTCCCTGCGCCGGGCTCGCTGTGGGCAGAGATGCTGCTCCTCATGCCGTCCTCGCCGAGCCGCT
>VZTU01013837.1:852-87344 GCA_013400835.1 Zapornia atra
CCTGTATCTCTTTGTGAAATCTCAATGCTGAGCTGCTCCTTCCATGTCATGGAAGGCTTATTCCTCATTTTGAAAACAGATGACATCTTGTCAGTCCCTTTCTGCCATGCAGCTGGCTCCTGTCAGTTGTTAAGTGTGATTAGCTGATATTTGTAAGCACCATTTATGTCTGCTGAAGTCATTTCACCCTTTCTTAGTTTGACATGTTTACAATGTAGTACATTGTAGCATGTTTGTAAAGATGAGGTTTTTTGTAAAGATGAGTATTTTTCTTCTACATTATAATTTTGACCAACTGTTACTTAGTATTTTTTCGTACTCTTCATAAGAGAAGTTTGATGTATTTTAATAATGAAATCATTCGATGACTTCAAATTCACGTTGGATCCTACTGTTACATCATTTCTACTAGGGACTGCTATTTAACTCAATTGGTAAGATTTGAGACTTCCTCAATGTGAGTTAGGTACTTTTGAACATAGCATCTTATGATGGCTTTTTTTAACTTAACTTTACAAGTCCTATTTACAAGCTTGCTTAGAAGGAGAGTCTATATAGGGTGAGGTAACACAGCTTGCTAAGACTTGTATGCACAAAGACCCAGTCTCTTGAGATACTGGGAAACAACTGGGGGGGCAATAGTCTCTATAGATAAATCTACTGCATATAGTCCCTTTTATAATGTGGCAGTCAAAGGATAACAATAGTGTCTTGAGTTTATTAATGAAATTACTTAGGTATGTTTTGCATCTTGTCTAATTTATGAGACTATATGAAAGCTTAGTTTTGATTGAAAACAGCAAGTCTTTGTCTTTGATCATTCTGACTTCTACAAAAGGCTTTAATTTTTTTAAACATGGTTACAAAACAAGAAATTCAATGTTTATCTTTCTCCTGGAACGATTTGTGCAAACTGATACATCTCCAATAAAAAAATCTGTTTAGAAAATAATTAGTTATCAATATTAAGGCAGGAAACTGTGACAATTATAATTTTTCAGGGTATGGTGGTAGGAAATGCATAGGACTAAATAAGTAAATGGAACAAAGTTAAGAATACATCTAAGGAAGACTTTCACTCTTTCTCTATACTTGATGAGTTTATACATAGACCTTTTCATCCCTCTGAAGTCATAGAAACTTGCATAGAAAATGCCCACACAGAATAGTGACATCATTTCAACAGATGCTTTTTCTGTAGTCTTTGTTGACTTCTCTTAAAACACAACCAATACTTTGGAAGGTGTCATCCATTTGAAGCCTGTTGCTTTGTTATTAAAGGTTAATATCCCAACAGCGTACTATCATAAAGTTCTAAATATCTCAGTAAGTAGGTTGTGAAAAGATGTTTCACAGTAAGAGCTTCCCAGTTCTTTTTGTTACTGTAATCAGGGTAACAATGACCTTTTTTTACAAAGAAGTTGAAACTAAGTAAAGGCAAAATTTATCTTGCAGGGCATATCTGTGTTTACTTATTTTTAATGTAAAGTTTTTATTCAGATATACATTCTATTTGCAATTGTAAACCAATTAGCGTTTTAACTTCCCAGTGTGTGACCTAGCCACTGAGTGCCTTGTTTGCTCTTGTGTGGAGTAAATTGCGAAATTGGCTAGCATAAATCTTTGAAAAGGCTGTATTGGCTCTTAAGATTATATTAACCTACTGTTGAAGAAAACAAATGACAGGTGATTTATGAAATGTTGCCTGCCATTTTGCTGAAATGTGAAAATGTCTGTTAAATTGATTCAGTTGGCTAGGCAGCATCCAAAAGAAATCAAAGTTTAAGACACGTAAAGAAGTTCTTTAAAAGACCAGTGCCGTTTTCCATGTTGCTGTTCAAGTAGGTTAGCCTTGAAAGACCCAATTCTCTTAAGATGGGCTTCTGTTACAAGTGGTGAGCTGTATCTTCAGTGTATTTTTAGTGAAGTATCAAGGGGAAAAGAATTAATAAAATTAATAAGTATTTACCAAAGCTTTATTGAAAAGCTCCAGAACACGACCTCATCTCTAAACACTGTTAATCAGTTTCTCTGGATTTTCTCAGTTCAGCTTCCCTCTTCCTATTTTAGCTAGGCAACACTGCAACTGAATACCTCATTGTGATTTTTGCCACAATTTAATCAGTGTACCCCTGTCCAATTTGGTGTCGAGAGTCCCTGTGTATTCAGATAATTAGTAGAGGAGAACTTGATTGGGGAGAACAGCAACTTGTATGACAGCTTATGTAGTTTGTCATAATATCTGTGTGTACAGCAATAAACCTTTGTAGCTAATTCTCTCAATTCATTATGCCTAGGTACTGCAAGGGTCTCACTACAGGGGATGATTCTACGAGAATGCAATTCTTAAGCATAGTCGGGTGAGTTAAGGTTGAACCTCTGTCCTTAACTCGGAATTTTCTTGCTTTTATGGGTTTTAAGTTATTCTGATTACACATTAATATTAAAAACATAGAGGATCAACTTTTTCAGAAGTCATGACTGATTTTAAATTGTGGGGTTTTTTGAATTTATACCCTCTGTTTTTGAAGACCCAACTTAAATCACTCCTGGGAGCCGGACTTTTGAAAGGAGTTGAGTTCTGTGCAAAACTTAAAGCCCCTTGAAAGACAAGTAAAGTTGGTCCTTAGGGTCTGTAGTTCATTTGAACCCTGGTTATGGCTATAAGATGGCCAGCATTTAAAATAGAATAAAGCAAAACTTTCAAAAAAATTGTTCCCATTTAAGTATTGACTGCCTTGTATTATTTGTAAGAATGAGAAGTTGATGTGACTTCACAAATTAAGTAGAATAAATTCAGATTAGCATGTAAAATGCCAGTTTCTTTCTAAGCGATTATGTGGCTGTGATCTGCTCGTGGAAACAAATTTCAGTATTGAAGCTGAGGGTCAGAAGCATGTGCATGTGTGTCTGTACATCAAGTCGCTATTCTCCTAAATAATGGCATTTTATTCTGCTTTAAGATCAGCTAGCACAGCTTCACCTGGTTTGGTTTGTCTTTGTTTTTTTTTTCTTTTTTTAAGAATGCAGTCAGAAAAGGTACTGCAACTGGGCCTACATATTTCTAGGAGTCCAAGGATATGTAAATATGTTCAAGTGTATTTGTTAGAGGTACAACTTAAAACCTACAAATGCAAGAGCTCCGGCTGAAACTGTCCCTTAACTTGCCCATCGTGCTTAAGTATTGCAGCACACTGCCGACTCTTGTGAGACTTCTCTGCAGTCCCTAGGCATAATGAGCTAAGGAGAGCATTTAGCTTTAAAGAGCCATCTGTAGAGAGAGAAATGTAAGTCGCAAAAATCGTGTATCTGTCGCCTGCTGTATCTTTCAGCCTAGTTTGTTTGGCTGTCACAAATGTAGTTATTTAAATTTTGTTGCTGTGTTGAAGAAAATGAGATGGGATTTTTAAAATTAATCCCCTGCATTACTTACAAATACTTGATCCACTCTGCTTACCCTTTCCAGATATAATATCTCTTACCTGCAAATTGTCTGTTAGTTAATTGCTGTTGCACAGATAGCTTAATTATGAGGACAATAACAAGGAACAAACATCTTGACCATTAACTCTTTAATTTCTTCTTTCAAAAGGATTTTTGGATCCTGAAAAGAAGCTTTTTTCCCATCGGATATTATCAAGGGATGAATGTATTGATCCATTTTCTAAAACTGGGAATCTTAGGTATGTATTTGGCTTATATATGTTTATAGTTTATAAGGAGAAACTTTTTCACTGTGAGGGTGATGGAGCACTGGCACAGGCTGCCCAGAGAGGTTGTGGAGTCTCCTCTGGAGACATTCAACACCTGCCTGCATGTGTTCCTGTGTGATTTAGTCTGGGTGATCCTGCTCTGGCAGGGGGGTTGGACTAGGTGATCTTTCAAGGTCCCTTCCAACTCCTAATGTTCTGTGATTCTGTGATATGCATGAAACAGAACAGGACAAAAATACAGAATATACTGAATATATTAAAAAAATTCCCTCTGTTCTTGACATGTTTGTAGTCTTTCCTTACCTGCCTCTTAAATATCAATGCTATCTCTATAAAGCCAAGATGCTAAGCATTGCAGCATTTCATCTACTTAGTGTTCTGTAGTAGTGGAGCAGTAGTAATGTGAAGCAATGGCATCATGTTCTCATTTACTCTTTTTACTGTAATAACCTAACCATATTTCCACTTTGTGGCTTGTGATCATGTATAATGACTTGTTTGTTGTGGGCTTTTTAATTAAGCGAGAATTCTTGGTTTGAGGTGAATACATATGTGAATATCTAGTATTCTGGCTTTTAAATGTGCTCTACATTTAACAGCTTCTGTTCTGCAGTTTCTTAAATTTAGATCATCTAGAGCCATGGATTCATATTCTAGTATTTTTCAGGGTATAAAGCCAAGATTTTTTTGTTAAAGGCAGATATTTTTAGTATTTCATAAAGCTAGATTAAAAATTATTGCCCCATCTGACCATAGAAGAAGCTTTTATTCTTAGTCTCAAGCATATGAAAACAGAGTATAATAATTACCACTATATTTCGTCCTTGGTTAATATAAGTATTAGTTCTTTCTGCTTTCTTTGTTCTGGATTCAATGAGTCCACTCTTTCAAAAAAACCCCCAACTGTTCTTGTGTCTTTTTTGTGGTTATATATAGAAAGTGTATTGTCCATGGGATAGCTGGCTTTGGGTTGTTCATTGACTGTGAAAACTAGACCAAAATGTCATGTTTTGTTCTTCCAAAGGCTTGCTGGTTCCTGCTTCTAGCCTTTGCAATAGAGGTTTTAAAATAGCTGTTCCCTTTTTAATTTTTTCATTAATTTTAATACTGTATTTTGAATTCTGTAATTGCAGTATTGCAGATTTTTTGTATTTATATACAGGTGTGTCCTTCAGGCATGCTTGTCATACCAAGCTGTCAACAAAAACTACTTCAGTAGTATTAATTTTTCCACCTGTTTTGTCTCTTAGAGATCTCTTCCCATGCGGTGATTCCATGGTTTGCATCATTGATGATAGAGAGGATGTTTGGAAGTTTGCACCCAATTTGATAACTGTGAAGAAATATGTATACTTTCAGGGGATAGGAGATATTAATGCACCTCCTGGATCAAGAGATATTCAAATGAAGAAGAAAGGTAGTTACAAAGTTTTTTAAACCACTTCTACAACTCTTTCACTTTTCAAGTGTGATTGATCTAAGTCATTGTGATGGTCTCTTATCAGCATTGCTGTTGTGCTCAGATGACCAGTCCTAGACTATTGTAGTTCACCAAGTGCTCCTGCAGCACAGATGCAAGTAGCTTAGTGAAACTGGACTGTTGGTGTTGATAGCTTTACCAGTGTTCTACTCTGGCTGTGGTAATAGCACTTTGGCTGTTACATCTGGAGAGCTGATGTGGCAATATGCCAGATTGTTCAAGAACATGCAAGGAACAAGATGGCATTTTCTCTTCCCTCTCCTAGTAAAACATGGCAGGTTTGTTTTCTGTAGGTGCTCAGGATTGAACTTCCTCTTCTTTCTCCTTTTTGGTCCCCTTCCCTGCTCCACATTGGAGCAATAGTTAACCTGGTCTCAACATACTGCGGGATTTTCAGCATCTACTGAATGTAATGTTCTAGCATGTGACACAAGAACCTGGTTCAGTGTGCTCAGCACTGTAATACAAATAGTTGATTTAGAAGGTATACGTAAATGTTAGTATTAATTTGGGGAGTAAATATATTTGGAAGACAATGGCTAAGAAAGAATTGCTGTTTTCTTTCCTGTTTAGCGAAGGATTTATTTTTTTAATTTGACATTGCTTTTTCCCTTATTGAACTAGAGATGACCAATATAGAAACAAAAGTTATGCATTCGAACTGAATCAGACCGCTGTGATGCAGGACCTCTATGCTTCACACTGTTACTTGCAGGGCAGGGACGTGCACACAGAAGAGTAGGGCGACTTCAGTGTTCTTGATGATTGTTTCTGTTTGTCTTCAGTTTCTTTTAATTATCCTCCCCTTCAGACATTTGAAAACAGATCCTAAAACTATTTTTTGCCTTTGAGACTATTGATTTTTACTTGCATTCCAGCACAATCTCAAACGAACCTCAAATAGCATCATTGAGTTACCAAAACATGTATATCTTTTCAACCATTAAGATATATTTATTGTGGTTATGAAAAATAGGAAATATAACCTTTGATAGCTTTCTTATAAAGGAAGTTCTTGTAGTTCTGGATTGGGACCTTCTGAAGTGGATTCTACCCCTTTTTGTTTGTTTGTTCTCTGCAGTAGTTTCATTGCCCTGAGATGTAATCATAATGCTCATGGTACAAGAGAAATCCTTTAATGTTTGCACCTAATTGCTTCTGACCTGTGTGCTTAAAAACAAACCAAAAAAAAGTTCCCTGCACAGCTTCTTTACAAAAGTAGTTTGTTAGGTTTGCCAGTTCTTTCTAGTAATCACACCTGAAGCATCTTAACTTTGAAAAACCTAGTGTCCCTTCCAAATGTAGTGAAGTCTAACTGCAGATGTTAACTGTGTGTTTAAGAAAAATTAATTTATTTATCTTTAAGAAAAGAACACACTAGAAAATATGTATATTTTAATTTCTGTTTTCCTGTGTCTTAGTAAACCACTCTACAAAACCAGAGGCACTGGATTCAGCAGTGACATCAGCAAAAGATGCTGAGGAAATAAAGAATGTTACATGTGTAGAAGAACAAAGCAATGGTCTCAAAGTTACAAAGGACACTTGCACTGCAAATGGAAGTACTTCTGTAAGCAGCGGAACATCTGACCGAGATACGAACTCTTGTGTTAAAGTGAATGCCCAGGACTCCTTAAATGATAGCACTGATCACAGAATGGACAGTGAGGTCACTAATGATGTGATAAATACAAAAGAATCCCATATTTTTTCAGAACAAGTTGATAGAACTGTGATAGAGAAGCAGGAAACCAGTGACAAGAGAACAAATGACTTGGACTTTGAACTGTCTAGTGACAGTGACAGTGATGGTGGATTGGATACCAGAAAGTCATCCACTTCTGTATCAGATAGTGAGAATGAGGAAAAGAGAAGCTGGAAGAAATCCAAACAACCTCTGCAGGATGAAAACTCAGAGAAGGAGAGCTGCACTGATGTGACTGAGAAAAAGGATGGTCTGGTGAACCATTCTGGGGACACACAATCTCTACCTAGTGAAAATACTCGTGACAAAACTGATCTTGAAGCACAAGAAGAAAGTGAACAGGAAAGCCTTTGTGACTTGGGAAATGGGTGTGCAGACAAGAAAGAAGCTGAAACAGAGTCTCAGATTAGTGAACAGTCTGGAATTACAATGGGTGAGTCCTTAGACCAGAGTATGGAGGAGGAAGAGGAGGAAGACGATACAGATGATGATGACCATTTAATATACCTCGAAGAGATCCTTGTGCGGGTTCACACTGATTATTACACAAAGTATGATAAATACCTGAAAAAAGAGATTGAGGAGATTCCAGACATCAGAAAAATAGTACCAGAACTGAAAAGTAAAGTGTTGGCAGATGTAACCATAATATTTAGTGGACTCTACCCAACTAACTTCCCCATTGAGAAAACACGGGAACACTATCATGCCACAGCACTTGGAGCTAAGATTGTGAAGAACCTAGTACTAAGTGGTGATGATCCTGACAAAGCAACACATCTCATTGCAGCGAGGACAGGTAGGTAAATGAGACTGGAGTGTTCCATCTGCTTTTTTTCCCTTGTTGCAGTTCATTCATAAAACCTACAGGCTTCAACATAACTGAGATTATAATTGAAATTAAAGGGAAAATTCTTCCTAAAACCATTTAGAAGCCTTTTTTAAAGGTGCTTTGATTAGAAAGAAGCAAAAAAAGTGTGGCTTTTAATTGTTAAAAGGAGGACCTGTTACCTCTCGTGTAAGGTGTCATGCCTCACTTCTTGGTTAAGAGTTGGTGATGTTTATTCTGACCACTGACGATGTTGAGATAAAAGCTAACATTTGAGTCAGAGAAAAGTTTCTAGTGCTCTTGCTATGACGCTGTGGCGATGTTTTCTTTCTCAGTTCCTCAGATTTCACCTCTCGTGGTTCAGTTTCACTTTGCATGGAATTCAAAGGAATTATCTTGGGAGACTGGGATCTGATGATCACCTGTCACTGCTCAGTGTGTAGCCTGTAGGGCTTTGTCATGGGAGATGTAAGAGTGCTTAGTCTTCCTTCTGATATGTGTTTCAAAAAGCCACCTGTTTTTACATAGCTGCAACTGATAGGAAGGTACCATTGGGTAGCTGCCATAGAGGAGCTATCAGGCCACTTATAGCTTTCAGTACAGACTTTTTGTGTACCCTGATCCTCGGTTCCCTCACTGGCCTTTTGAAGTTGCATGGAATCTTAGTATCTGATAATCAAAACTATGAAATATAAAAGTAAAACTGTGGGTTTTGATCACCTGAAATTTCTAGGTAGATTCACGACATCTTTAGATGCTACAACCAAAGAAATACGTATCTGACACCTGTTGGTTTTTTCTTATTGCTGTTCATGTAAGCTTTCAGTACATTAGAAGCACCTTTGTTTCATCAGCTTGTACTATAAAAGAATGGAGTGCAATATGGACATGTTTACTTTTCTCAAAGCATGTGTGACTTAAGAAGCATCTTGTTTCATTTCTTACACAGCTGACCAGGAATCATACCTTCCTTGTGAGGAAGTAGTGATAAAAAACTTAGTGACTAAAAGGAGACTTTTTAATTTCTACCCCTTGAAATATGAGTAGTGTTACAATATCTATGTATTAAAACCAGACATTGACTATTCAGCTATTTTTTTAATATGTTAGCCTGACAAGAAAGTTGCTTATTTGCTAGGCTAGTGTAGGCTTACCTGGCTTTCCAGTTATCTCAGTCTACAATTCTTGTGACAGAAGCAGAGGTAGCTTTTAATAAAGTTGGTAAGGTCAACTGCGATATTGACGTAGTCAAGTAGCATCAGAATAAAAATTATATCAGTGAAGTAGCACATTTGTATTAATTGTCTTGATGTAGATGTGTATCTAAGTAGCAAAAGCAGCCTAAAACCCAGAAAAGGCTGGAGGTTAGCTGGGGTTCTGACTTGTGAAGGTGTAATAGTCGAAGTTGGAAATGGGAAATGCTAAAATCAGTGGATGCATCAGATTGGGAATCTGTAGTTTTACTACAGTTGCTGAATCTCTCTCTCAAAACTACAGGAATAGCAATACTCTTATCAGCCAAGAATTACATAAGTTTGTCATGCTTCATTGGAAACATAGTAGCTGTCTGTGTAACTTCCACGCTTCTCCAATTTTGAATCTTAAAGTGCTTCATTTCAAAGTTGCTTTGTCTAGCTTGCACTAGATGGCTTCTGAATGTAGCTGTACACTGGATGTGACTATCGTTTAGTAAATACGTGGTAAAACTGATGGGATAAATGTAAATGAGGCCCCACCCCAAACATACACATTTCTCTAGAAGAAAAAGTATTGAACAGCATTATTTTAAGGTACACAGCACGTCATAGTGAGAAGCAGTTGAGGCTTTCTTTTGTTTGTTTATGGAATGTACAGTTTGCGAGGCGTGGGGGGTCAGGGTATGTTTGTAGAAATAAACATACACATCCCTGTATTCTACTTTAATAAGCAAATGATTCACTACCTGCACGTTCTTAGCGAATCATCCACTAACATAGTTCTTCATATGAAAAACTATTTTAATTTTAGGTTTTGATTACACTAATGTGTTTTTTACGGTATCTGAATCGACTTTATTAATACAGTTAAAATTAGTATTCAGTACTCTTTTGAAAAGTAAATACACTTCAGGGTGGCTTGTATTTTTCAGACTTTTTCTGAATGATGGTCATGCAATGTTGCACGTGGTACTTAAAATATATTCAAATACTGTGTGCTGATTAAAGCAAGACATCATAAGAATAACACTATTCCTGAATTGCTGGGGTGAAAAACCTTTGTTCACAGTATGTAGAAGCTGGGTCCTACTTTTAGTAAGAAAAGAATTGCATGAGCTAATTCTAAGAGGTAACTTGGCAGTCTTTTCTGCCTGATGAGCAAGACTATTGTCATCATTCATCATCACTTAGTAATTACTTCTGTAACAATGGCAGTAAAATAAGGAAAACTGGAGTGAATAAAACTATATCCTCCAATAACCCTTTTTTGTAAGATTCACATGGATTGCTTATGGGTTTGGTTTTGTTGGTGGGTTTTTTGCTTGTTTTTAACTGAAGACTGTTACCTCTGGTTCGATAGTAGTAATGTTGCATCACCCTAATTTCACGAGGGAAACTGAAATTTAATCAGATTTTAAGGATATAAATTGTGTGCTGTCACAGCTGGATTTCTGATAATTCAGCTGTCAACGTGATTTCCATACGGATTCTCGTGCTGTTGGAGAGCAAATTCTGCAAGCCTGTATTACTGCCAGTGTGCTGAGCGAACGCTGCATCTCTGGCTCCCCAGCAAACATCTGAACTGCTACTTGATGCCTAATTGCTGGTGAAAGGGGGAAACAAAAGCACATCCCTTCTTGAGTTTTATTCAGATGTCAGTGACCAGAAACCAGATAACGCTGCATTGCTTTTTTCTTTTCTTCTTTTTTTTTTTCCCTCCAATGTGGCTGTAAAAAGGTGAGTTCAAAATGTTTATGTCAGTTCAGTATTTCTGGGTGACCCCACTAACAATGTCAGGTCTCAGACAAGCAAGTTCAGGGACATATTTACTTTGCATTAGCTGAGCTGCAGTAAATGGCACATATTTTAGCAGGAGTAGCAGTGGGGGTAAATCTTGTTAGCTTTTGAGTTTAAAGCCAGAAAGGTATTTGACAGATGAAAGAAAAAGGGAAGAAGTCAGTGTGAAACAGTACCTTCTAGGTTTTGGAGGAATGGGTCTTTCCCCTACAAAGTAACCCCATCACAGCTTGGTGTATGGACTGAACAGCCAGTGAATGCCACTGTGGATTGTATTTACAGCATTCTTGCCAGCTTACTGCAGTAAAACATTTACATTTCTCTTACTCTTTTTATATACTTGTCTCTTTTCCTGCAGACAGGTGGCTCATTTCTTTACAGACACAGATACTCTGCATTCCAAAAATAAAAATTTTTTAAAATCATTCTCAGAGAAAATTAGGATTGTTTTTTTCCATTGTATAGGGAGGGAAATACTATCTACCTGAACTACTGTAAAAGACAAGGATCATTGTGTAATCAACTTTAATAAATCCAGGTGACTGAGAAAATGCTACTCTCTGGTCTTTTCCACTTACCTGTGGGCTGCATAAATCTTACTTCAGTTTTTCACACATCTGTTGTTTGCTTTAAGCAGCAGTAAATGGCACTGAATAATGAGTAGTTGTAGCTGCATACACACTTGGCTAAGCACTTACCGGGCTATTTCATAAACCTGGTTATGTTCCTTCCCAAGCAAATAAAATTATACTATAATCGGTTTTTGTTTTTAAGTTGAGTTTTTTTCTGGTAGAGCAGATAAAGCTGTTTGGGTCACCTAAATTATTCTTGTAAGGTAAGAGCAGAGATGTCAGTTTAGGCCCATATCTTTTCTTATTCAAAATGTATTTAATTCCGTCTTTCCCTATACTTTGAAAGCTATATAGGAATAGTTTCTTTACTTTTGGTGACTTAGCTTATGTTAAGTTTTACTTAGTATCATTAAATATCAGGTTGTTTAAAATATTAATTTATGAACTATGCCTCTTATTCATCCTCACCTACCTAAGAACTGCTTACTCCTGTCTGCCAGCTGATAAAGTCTTGCTAGTATGTCCTGTGACTTGGTGTGAGGTCTTCACCAGACATAGCTATGATGTGTCCACAGATATTTTTTTTTTCTGAACTGTATTTTCAAACATGTCTTTCAAGAAAAAAAAAATCCAGTTAAGCACTGCTTTAAACTCAGCCTCTGACCAAGTGAGCCTGTTGCTTTTGCTGGCAAAGGATGGTACGGTGTTAAAGCTGTGCTCTGGATATAGCCAACACCAACTTTAAAACTAGTTGGAGGAAGCCATCTTCTTGCATAACTTCATGGATTTAGGATTTAGCATGGGGCAAAGGTGCAGCTTTCTGGTTTTGTTTAGGTTTACTGCAATGAAGTCCAAGAGGAGTAAACCAAGCAGCAGTATTTTAAGTTGGGCAAATGGATGTACTACACTAAGCTTTCCTTCAGGGTGTTACAAGTACAGCCTGTCTCCGTCTGTCCTGTACCACCACTGACTCTGGTTACCTTTTCTCTGTGCTTACTAGTGAAGTCACGTCCTGTTGTGTGCTGTATTCAGTCAGCTCTGGAGTCATGTGCAGGACACTATTGCTGGCTGTGTCTGACACTTGATTCAGTGTCTTGTACCAGGCACAACTACCTAAACTTCCACTGCACTACTTGCTCCTACTGTTTTTTGACCTAAAATTCCTATGCTTGTGAACCCGGTAACAGTTGTTACATGGAGAATGCTGAAGTCTTACCTCTTTGTCCTTACTATGTTGTCATTGTTTTACTCCTTTAACGTTAAAGTATTTGTCAAGCCAAGTCTTTTACTTTTTAAATCCTTTTTCTCCCAGTTCTCCCTTCAGGACCTCTGCTTTCATTCCTCTAAAACATACCCTGCATATAAATTAAATACAGTTTGATACTTACCTGTTTCTAACTGCAGGTATTTCTAAAATTCCTACCTGAGGTTATACAAATAACTCCAGTGGACGCTCCCTCTGGCACTGTAAAGTGGCTTATTTCCAGCAACTGTTGCATGACTGGGTTGCTGATTACTCTGTAGCTGATGATTAATTGGGAAGCAGCTTTCTTCTATGAAGTTATCTTCATGAATGGTTGGGGTACACAGACTTCCCTTTTTAGTTTTGCTTAAAACCTCTTGAACAGCAAAGGGTATGCTGGGCTTAATGTGACTGGAGTTCTAAAACTAGTTTCATTGAGTAGGGCAGTGTGTTTATTGTGTGGCAAAATTTAAATTATGGCATTTCTAAATCACTTGTGGCTTGGAAAGGGGTNGGGGTTTATATTTACTCTTTTTTTTTTGCTTTATATTTATCTTAGATTCTTAAATTAATGCTTTGATTACAAATATACTAGTGTGGAGAAATGTTTTACACTACCGCTCTTAAATCCTGAACTGCAGAGGGAATGTATTTGTGCACAGAATGTATTTTTTTCGTAATCTAAATCCAAGAAAAAAACATATTTGTATCTACAGATAGAGGAAAAAAAATAGCCTTGTCCCTGTACTCTGTTTGGTTTGGGGGAGAAAAAGTAGGGAAATAGAAGCTTCAGCACTTAGGTAAAGAAAATCATCTCCAGCCTGTTCTGTGTATTTAGTCTTTTGAATTTACAGAAGTCTAGAAAATGAACTAACTAGTGAGGCCAATCCTCAAGTGCTGTCTACCCCAGTAGATTCTAGTTCAGGTTTTGTACAGGCCTTTAGGTATTTGCTTACTGTTTCTCATCTTCAAATGAAGTGGAGAAATGTGGGTACTTGAAGACTTTTGTCTTAATTGAAACAAGTAAACTCATTTTGTTAAAGGACAATTGTGAAGATAAAACTCCAGGAAACTGTTGAAGCCATCAAATGAATTTAGGGTTCTTGCATCTTTGTCAGAGTTGTTCTGAAATATGATTTTTTGGGTCCTCATTCTTGAATTAGGACCTTACTTAGATTACTTTATTATAGTTAATAAGGTAAACTAGATTGGAATATTGTGTTTTTCTATAAGTATCTGCAGGAAGAAACCCTGGGGCCTTTGTGCAGAAATAATGGACTTCAGCAGCAGGTAGTGTTTGAAATGATGCATACTTCACCTTCATTCCCAAGAGCTCTGCTCTTAACCTAGAGAAGAGGGACATCAGTTGCTCATTGAACTCCTGCCTTCAGTTCTTGATGATCTCCTCCTATTTCACATTTCTAAACAAAAAATGTAGTGTAGTATTAAGACTGGGTTTGATAAGCACTTTAAATAATGTGTAAATAAGATGAAATGCTATAAGTTATACGACAAAAGGAAGTGCTGACCTTCTGATAAAAGACAAACTGTCAGATTGAGAGTTCTTTTATCACATTCCAGCTACACCAGTATTTATGTAGTGTAAAAGTACTGTGTGTCAGTGAGATCTATTGGGTCAGAATCCTTGGGGGTTTTCTCTCCTGTATATTTCATGATTTATTGGCAGATGATACAATTTTATGTTGTCTCTAAGTGTTTGGTCCCTTCTTAGTGTGGAATAATTGGCAGAGGTGACTTAGAAATTAAACTTCCATTCACATTTTTAAAAAAGGTACAGGATTGAAGAAGCTTATAGGGTGGAGTGTGGCCATCATGAAAGAAATCCATTCCATGGGAGTTCCCTGAGCCTGCAGCCTTACATGTTGGCCAGCCTTGGGGAACTTGGTGTGCTGAGTCTAAGAGGAACTGCACAGAGTGTGGAGCGGAGTGGAGACACCACGGCCAGGCTCTGATAATATGGGAACTGAAGGACAATGACACTGACAAGCTGCATAGCCGCTACCCTGAGCCAACTGTCTGTCATGTTTTTTACAAAATGCTGTCATTTGGTAAAGTTTGCCCATTATAATATCTTTATAATACATAAAAGCACCCCTCCATCTCAAACGCCTCCCAGGTGCGACCACCCCTCACTGAGCATGTGCTCTGAGTTTGTGAGCCTGCACCTTTAAACGGGATGCGAGAGCACTTCTCACCAACCGCAGTAAAGGTGTGTGTGGCTGGAGTCACTCAAGCTCCACCTCAAAGGTAACAATGATATGCAACAGCGTAAGGGGGAGAGGATGCTAGGGGGGGTACCGTCACGTACTTCTGGCGGGCTGAGCCTCTCCCCATCTTTGGGTAAGGTTTGGGCATTTGGTTATGCCGAGTGCCTCCCGGGAAGCTACAGATCTCTGTGGAGTTGCTGTGTGTCTCTTAACACAGTCAGCAGCCAGGCTGTTACTCATGTTCGTGGTATTCACAAGTGCTTTGCAGACAGAATTTATCACCGGCAACCCGAGAGAACCCGGGGTCTGTTGCTGTAACAAACCGCCCTCTCACTGATCCAGCCGCCGCGGTTCCCATCCAGCGCGGCCAACTCGTTAAGTGCCGCAGTGGTGTAGTTCAAGGAACATGACTAGACGGGAGGTGTATTGCTTTGATCTGGCATAGTTGGCCAGATAACATGGATAAACTGCCACAGAAATCCAGATGTGCCCCTACCAAGGTTGGTAGGCTCAAAAATTTTGGAAGAATGAAGATAAAGTGGTACAGCGCATTGAGTGGTGACAGGCTGTGCAAAAGTGTAGAGTGAAAAAAGGTAAAGGTGTAATTTGTGCAGTGTCAGGAGCTGGTTTGTCTTGTGCTCAGCTAAGGGAACTCCTGCTCCCAAACTAGTTTTTTGAATATACAATTTTGAAATCAGAAAATTAGGTGTTAAAGTTATCATTGGACTTTGAGAGGGAGACAGGAAAAACACTAGGGATCAGAGTTGATAAACTTGTGAATGAGAAGAATCAATTCCTGGAAAGGGTTAATTATCTGTTAGATGAAATGACACTATTTGCTCCAGTTAAAACCCTGAAATTTGTGGTGCTGATGGTGCTCTTTGGTTTGGCAGTGGTGATGAGGCTGAAGGAACCTCCAATTCTGAACCTCAGTTGATTTCTTTGTGACCTGTGGTTAAAACTGAGACCACTGTTGCTGATGAAATCCACACTGCCGGTGTGAACAATCCCATGTCACCAGCAGAGCTGACAGGGATACAGGGGAATTCTCAAGGCAGTCAGGAGAATCGAAAGTCAAGTGTGCGCGGCGAGTTCCTCCCGAAGGAGGAGACTGGATTATGTTAAGTGAGGAAGAAACAGAAGGCTTTTGGGGACCAGGAGTATCTATACCTACCACAGCAGGATGCCAGAATTGCTCCTTCACTGCAGGAGCTGCACCCTGACAAGTGGCATAGGTCCCCAGGAGAGAGGGGAATTGCTGGCAATTAAAGCTGCAACAAGCTGCTCTTATCAGGCTGCAGCTGTACAGAAAGCAGCCTGCATACAGGCAGTGTATGAAAGAGATGGTTTTGGGGAATCCCCGATGCTAAGCCCCTATCTATCCTGCCCAATTAACCCCTCTTATTTGTGGCCTCCCTGATTGTCTCAAGATGTTTGTGACAAATACCAGAGATTGTGTACAAGCTGCTCGTAGAGATGCTGATTGCAGTTGTAGATGAAATCCCCGCTTTCCCATTCCCACTTGGAGTGAATTTTTACAAGACATAGATAAGTATGGATGCTGAATGGGCTGGATCAGTTCCTCTGGTAATAAACCCCCAGATCACACCTGGTGAGTTTGCCAGGTCTGCACGGAGAACCCCAAATACCCCAAATTCAATGAGAGGTTCAACCCTAATAAGGAACGGGGTCATCTCCTAGATCTCTTTGATAAATGCTGAAATAAGTACCAAGATTGGTAAAATTAATTTTTCCAATTAAATAGAAATACATTCTTGAAACATTTGGACAGTCATCTGTTTCTAGGAACAGACCACACTTCAAAGTTAATTTCATCTTTTATCAGCTTCTTTTTTCTTACCAATTTTGATGCTTCTTGGCACAAATAAAGTTGCTTATAGCAGCTTTACTGAGTTTATCTTTTGTTCTGGCTTCTCTAGGGGGTAGAATATGAGATCACCTGTTACTTGTGTACTGCATTGTGGACTTCATGCTAGCCTGTCACGCTTTAGTTCACATTCATTGTTCCCCTTTGGCACAAAATGATCCATTTATCTGCTTCCCCCCACCTCTGGGAAGGAGAGGTTGATTCAAGAGCAGACTTAAAAGGTGGCATTCTCTTTGTAGAGGGGACTGCTCATAATGGTAGTGTGGTAAGTTCATGTTAGGCTTGTAACGGCATTGATATAACTGCTGCTGAGACTGACAAACAGATGTGGAGGAGATGAAATGCAAAAGCACACCTGTATTGTTTAGTTAACACAGAGATGTAGAGGGTTTCTGTGTGGAATAATTTTAGTGGACTACTACCACAGTGCCAGTGCTTCAGGAAGTTACCCACGCCTTTGTCCAGCCTGAGACAGATTATTGCATCTTATTCAGAGTCTCGCTTTTATCAGCCGTGGTTGTTGTGTTGGATCAGAGAGGGGGAGATGTTTGTTTTTCCTGTAGGACTGATCACAAGATGTTCTGGGGACACTGTAATGTTATGTTTGACTTCATAATAGGCACAGAAAAAGTACGGCAAGCTCAGGACTGCAAGGACCTTCATGTTGTAAACCCCGATTGGCTGTGGAGCTGCCTGGAGCGCTGGGACAAGGTTGAAGAACAGCTCTTTCCCTTGAAGGATGACTACATCAAAACACACAGGTAAGTAGGAGCTTTGGGGAGTAGGGGCCACAAAAATAGGTTATTCCTACAATTATGCTAAATAGTTAGTGCAGCTATAAAATCACTTTCTGACAAATTCAGAATGATGTGCAATACTTTCAGACTTTCACAACAGAATCTTTCTTTTTTGGCCACTTCTATGTTGCTTGCACTGAAGACTGGGGATTGGGAGGCAGTTCAACAGCTAGCAGAGAAAAAACGTGGCACCAGTACTTTTTTGAGGGGGGGAAGTTGTTATTGTTAGACATCTTCAGCTGGAACAGGTGATCCACAAACTTAACACAAGCAATGCTACACAGGGTCATTCATGATGACAAATGAATTTTAAAAGTACAGACTCCCACAACACGAAAAATTGATTGTGTGGCTTCTTTTTTTCAGAGACTTAGTAGTGAGCAGGAAGAGAGAAACAGAAATATAAAGGAGAATAATCTAAGAGGAATTAGAACTCATGAAGATAGAAGCAAAAAGGAGAATGGAAGTAGTGAGAGAACAGGAGGTTTTGGCATTGTAAGAAAATTGTTGAAGGAGAAAGGGTTAAGTATAATCAGTGCACTAGGACAGCAGATAAAAGGGACCGCCAAAAACTCTATTAAGACAGAGGAAAGGGCTACAAAGAACATTCCCCGTTAGGAAAGTGCCATGACTAAAATAACTCGTGACAAGATACTGCAGAGCCAGCTTCCGCCTCTCAACGTGCTATCGCTTTGGGTAGACTCGCATGAATAGCATCTTGCAAACCTAGTTGAGGACCTACCCTTCTGAGTTTAGAGAGGAAGGGGCATAGCATGTTGGGTTTTCTGTATTAAACTGATAGCGGTGTGATGGAGATTTGCTCTGTGCTCAGAAGACACTAGCCACAGAAGACACTAGCTCTGTGTCAGAAGACACTACCACTTCAAGGGCAGAATGTGCATGTGTAAAGGCATCATGTGCTTTGAAGACACAAGATAGAAACGCCTGAAAGTGTGATCCATGTCAAATCTCTCAAACTTAGGAAAGAAACAGAGCCTAATTATGGCTTGAGTAGAATACTTTGTTTTTAAAAACTGCTATCAGATTTTTTTTTTTATCAAGCTTTGGAATATTTGTCTAGAATATGTAATTTGTTTCAGAGGTGTGACACTGCCAAGTTCACTGTAGAAATCAGGATGCTGAGTTGTAAGCATCATTTTTTGATGTCTAGGTTATTGTTTTTCTTTATCTTAATTCAATCTTCTATTTTAGTGAAACATAATGATAAATTTTCCTACTTCTGTATTTCAAAAATATCTTAACTGCATATTTCCCCCTCTTTCCCCCTACCCCCATGTTTCTGTCTGTAAGACATCTATCTTAATGCAAATGTTTTTTCTTTATTAATACATCATGTGCAACTTCTTTGGAAAATATTTTCTCCTTAACAAAGCTGCTTGAAATAGTCATTATTGGCCCAGTGGGCTTATGAACTAGGTGAGGAATGGACTCATGAGAATGTATTTTCATATTAAATGCGCTTAAGAATAGCAAAAAAGAGTAAGTAAACTTGGAATTGCTTGACCTTAAGTATTTATGCTACAAGACTACTTCAGAAACGTCCATGAAAGCATATGGCAAAATATTGTTACAATATATAAACTAATATATGAATTGTGTGTGTATATATATGCCATTTTCTACTCCAGTTTCATAACTCACTGGTTTATCTGATGTTTTTTTAATGATTTGGTTTGCTCCTTTTTTTGTGTTTTTTTGTTCCACTTCATTGTAATTGGATAGTATGCCATAATAGTGATTCCTGAAGACCGATCTCAATGTTTTGGCCAACACCTCTAAAATTATGTTTTAAAATGTGACAGGATGATCATAGGCAGCTTAGTATTTTAAGAAATTTAGTTTGGGTGACTTGTAAATTAATACTGTGTATTTTCCCTCGGTCATGTTTGAGATCAAATACTAAAATCTGTTACAATAGCATGCTTTTCTCTTTGTTGTAGCATCAAGCTACTCTTTGTGCAGTTATTACTGCCTGGAAGCAATTCTAATAACCTTATGTGTTAAGACACTTTTTAAGGCACATTTAAAATGTTTTAATAGGTAAATAAGATGTTATCTGTGTCTTTGCCATTTTCTGTTTTAAATTTAGTTAGATTTTAATGGGGCTGGGGGAAGAAGAAATGTTTCTTCATGTATCTTCTAAACCACACCCCTCCACCCCCCTCTCCCTGTGGAAAAAAAGGAATGCTCATTTCATTACATTGTGGTTAAATAGCTCATTTAAATTTCTAAAGTGATTTTTTTTCTCAACTTCATCCAACAGAGAGAACAGCCCTGCCACTTTTCCTGATACACACAGCACATTTCAGACAGCTCTGTTCCACCCAACACCCATCCACCCAAAGTCTCAACCTGGTCCTGAAGTTCGACTTTATGATCCGAACACTGGAAAACTAATCAGGAAGGGTGCTCAGACCTCTGGCCAGTCGATGTACATCCAGTCTCCAGGCCCTCCCATCACCTTACCGGTCCACGGTGAACACTCATCCTTCAGGTACTAAAGCATAGCTAAGAGTTACTTCAACAATATTTTCAGATGCTGTAGTACATGTAACTGCTATGTTTGTACTTGATCGATTCTTCGTCTTTGCTTTAGCTACTTTGCTTTCTAAAAAGGTAAGGAAATGAGTGAAGGTGAATAATCAGCTGAAGTAGAATCAGAATCCTAGAATTCAAGATGCTTTTTTGTGCTTCACCTAGGTGCAAGTAGAAACCTCAAAACAAATGCAGCATGTAGTTTATGCACTCTAAAGAATGTTAGAATAACATGTCTGAAGCAAGGCAGTCTAATGTTTTTTAATGAGTCTTAGAATACTGGATTGGGGTTTTTCTGTCTATCCATTATCTCTGACAGCATTTGGCTTTTGTTTCTCAAATTTTCCCTTTCACCTAATTCCTTCAGATGGGACATCAGAAGTGGTGAAAGAGGGGGGTGTACCTAGCTGAGTTTTATTAAACAAGGCCATACGACTGAGTGCTCGTTAATAATCCTTAGATCACTAAATCAGGATAGTAAAGCAGCAGGAAGAGGAGGCGGCCTTGTTAAAGGCACCTGGACTTTGTCAAAATTTGTAGATTTAAAGAAAACACGTGTGTCTAAAATACCTAAAATCCCTAAGTATCTATGTTAAAAATCAACCTTCTGGAACACTAACAAGTTTAGCACAGCTTGTTGACTCCAGTGGTAAAGGAGTATCCAGTTGAAGGCAAAGCCTTTCTTTGTAAGATGTGATCAGAATTCCTCGTGCAGTGTGCTCAGAGTATAGCAGCTGTTACAAAGCAATTCAGCTTTCCAAGCAACTAAAAAATACCAAGCACAGTTAGAACACAGAGTCCTCTGCCTTCTCCCTCCCCTGCCACCTTTGTAGTGTATCAGTTTAAAGGTTTTGTGTATTAGTGTGGCTTGTTATTTTTCCACTCCATCTTCCTGTTGCAATATTCTTTTTTATAGGGTTTTTCTTGTTTCAGCTTCCTTGTTTCTGTCAGCACAGGTTTTTTGAGTTTCTCTTGTTTGTGAAGACATCCTGTTTACAGTTTCTTTTTAACTGTGCCTTTAAAACACTATTTTGCTTTAGTGTGACACACTTCAAATAGTCAAGACACAACATGTATCCAGAGAGGAGCTGAAAAACTTGGTTATATTTGTGGTTACTGTGGAAAAATTGTCATAGAATTGGAGCTGAGAAGGTTGTGTGTGTAAGTAATTGTCATGCCATTTCTAAGCTCCTTCATTATGATGGTTTATGTTGATATTAATGCGTCATTCAATGGTTTAAAAAGAGTAGGTTTCGATATTTGTTCTACCTTTGCCAACAGCTTAATGAAGTTACGTGCACTCCTAAGGCAATTATTTTTTCTTTAATGCAGAGGTGCTTCTTCACTCGAACATCTAGAAAGAGACAGAAATAGACTTCAGCTGTCCTCTTAGTTGAGTTTCTCAGAGCCCCAGAATGCTTTTTGGGGTGAAGTGAGACTGTATTTCCTTTTTGCTTCCTTGCTTTATTTAATTTAAGCATTTTTTTTTACTATCAGTGCTCTAGGTTGAGATGCTTTAATTTAGGAAACTGAATCCAATTACTCAGTGCTGCAGTTTTACCTCATAACCAAAGAGCTGTAAGAAAAGAGATTAGCATATGATATATGCTGGGAAGTATTTTTATCATCATTTCCTGTTGATTTGGTTTTAGTGGTAAAATAAGTGACCTGTAAACACTAATCTCTCAACTGGAACATGTTTATATTCCTCAGAGCAGTTCTGCTGTCTTCAGTTAAGACAGGGAGGAGTGCCTTGGTAAAGTCCAGAAGGAAAGTGAAGCAGTATTTGATCACTGCATTAAGTACCTTTAATGGCTAGAAAGTACAGTGCAGCCAAAGCATGAAGGCTGCAAAGAAGTAACAAAAAGCTGGATAGGAACAGCTTTGCTGTGTTTTGACTGAGCAATAGCTGAGGTAGAAGTACTGTATCATCACCTTGCTGTCTTAATGCGTACATCAGTGATAGCTTTTTTAAAAAGCTTCACATAAATTTAAAAATTAATGTGATAATTGACTTCAGAGAAAATTGCCTTAGTGCAGCAATCTCTTGGGAGAGGACAATGTATTTTGTGTCCTGACAGACTTCATGTGCTTGCATGTTCCCCTCCTACTGGAAGATGAGACTGTTTGCTTAACTTCAATGGCTTAGTAACAGAGTTAAAGCTGTTAACACTCACAACTGCTACTGCTGTGCGTAGATGTAGTCAGAGCCTCCAGTAATCTTCCTTAATATTTCTGAAAGCTTTATCAGATTATGAATTTCAGGTACTGTATTGCTGGGAGAGGAAGCCCCTCGGGAGGTTGTTGCTGTGTGTGGCATAGCAGTGGTACTCTGTCTCTTACTGCGAGAATAGGCATTAGAAGATAACCTCTTGCAAGGCTGGGTACTGATCAGGGCTTCCAGTTATCTGAGTACCTTCATAAGAACCCCTTCAGTTCTCACTTCATTTTGGGTTCAGCGTTCTTAGTGTCTTTCTGGGGCTCAGCTGGGAGAGAGGATTTAAAATAGCATAGGATTAGCTTAAATACCTACATGCAATTTGCGGTGAAGCTGCCACCGGTGAATTACAGACGGTTCAGTTAATTCGGTCAACGTTTTGTGTGACAGGCGTAGATCCTGCTGTTGTGCTGAGCTCTGTGAGACTTGAACGTTTGCCTTTCGCTCCGCGTGTGGCAGCCCCAGCGGAAGGGCGGCAGAGAGCTTGCGCCTGCTCTAGGAGGGAGCGCGGACTGCTGGCAGCTGGCGGGAGCTGCTCTCTGCCTGAGAAGGGGGAGGAATAACCCGCCTGTCAGAGCTTTGGCACTCCACGTGCATCTCAACAATTTGCATTTTCGTACAGAAACAACCTTCTACAAACATTGCAGTAAACACTAAAGTTACAACAGGTAGTGAGATGTGTTGTCTAAAAAAAAAAATGCACGTGCTAGTGGCATTTGGACTAGAATAAAGAAAAATAATACTGCAGGTCAAGTTTTAGTGAACGTTAATAATATACTAACAGATGAAGCAGAGCTTAAAATATGGATATAATTTACATGTGAGAAGCTAAAAGTGGAATTCTGGCTTTAAATAATTTTTGTGTTGGAAAGGTGTGTTAAGTAGGTGGTGGTGGCTTAAGCAGTTCTTAAAGATTCCTATAAAATAATTTAACTTATAACTTAAAATGTTTGTGTCTTAATGTACATGCTCATTGTTACAGTTCCTGCTATGTAATGTTACCAGTCTGTCACAGCAAAAATACAAAGTACTACATTGAAATAGTTGATGGAATTTAAGTATTTTTAACATATTCATGGTGATAATGCTATTTTAGCTTTTTCCCTGGTGCTGTATTGGTGAAAGTGTTAAGATGCTTGTTACTTCCACACATGTTGAACCCACGCTACATGTGGTGAATTCCAGCCCATGTGCATATGGGTTTGTGTGTAAGATTGGCAAGCACCAACCAACCTGTTCAGGGTTGAATGTGGTGTTATTTTCTCAAAAGCACTCATGAACCTCATTGGATTAGATGAAAATGGGGGTATCTGTGTTTGTACATCTCTACATCTTAATCAACAAGCATCTGAAAATGTAAAGCCTGAGAAACGTCAAATAAAAATGTTTCTTACAAACCTTAAAGAAGTCTTTGTTTTATATTGTTTTTTGGAATGCTTTGGTGGGAAGTATCAGTGTTTATCTTGCCTAGCAGCACTTGGAATGCTAGGAAATTAACAGGAGCCTCTAGAAGCTGTGAATACAGTTTATTTTACAAGTAATGTTTGCCTAGAATAGTGTGGTCAAGATTGATCTAGCATTTTATTCGGGAGTTGGTAGGGGATGTGGGTTTTTTATCAATAGAGACTTCAAGACTTAACTTGGCTTGTAATATTTCTGCATGTTATTACTTTAAAGGAGTTCATAGCTATACCTTGTCTGGAACACAGTATCTCCAGAATTAAATTGTCATCTTTTATTTAATAGCAATGCAAAATAATTCCTGCCTTTGCTGCCCATTGAGGTTAGGGTGATGTTCTCTAAAGTGTTCAAATAAAGAATGTAAGTAAGAATACAATGATACAGAAACTGCAAAAGGAGGAGTTCTTGCTGTCATCAGTATGATAATGTGTTCTTAAAAAAAAAACTAGATTTATTTCTAGTCTTAAGAAAATCTGCTTGGCTGCCTGCTATATATAACGTGCATAATTCTTGGCATGGTCAAGCTTGTCATGGTTTTTAATGCAGTTGTGTAAGATGCTTAGACCTTTGGTTTTGTCATTCTCTGTTTTACTAAGACTGTAAATAGCATCACCAACTATCCCTTGTCAAGGGTTTCTATTAAAGAGGCATGGAAATTATTTTTTAAAAGATACCTTTGGAAAAATACAGTGAAATGTTGTATTTTTCTCCTCTTTTACATAGGAAAATTGTTGTCTGAGGGCAGCTTAATAGCAAAAGAAAAACTTGGTCTTGTAAAATACAAAACATGTAGTAGAAAAAACCCCAAACAAACCAAAACAAAAAAAATGCCAAACCAGAAAGTTGTTAAGCTGTGACAGAAATCTCTAAGAGAAAAACAGTGTGATTAGTTAATTTCTACAATGCCTAAATTGCCCTTTTTGCTTTGCAAGAAATGACAAACTGTGAAGGGGAGTTTCTGCTGCGTTGCTGAGTAGTGCTCCGCAGATGGCGCAGCGATGGCTTCTCTCTGTGCCCCTACCATCCCCAATTAATAAAAGGAGTTCACATCTCCTACACCTGTCCATGGCATCTGAGAGGAGACATGTATTTAGGAAATAGGAGACCTCAAAGGGAGCTCGATTGGCAGCTTCACATGGCTTTCTGATTGCTTATGGTCTGGGACTGAAGTACTGTGTAGGGAAAAAAATCTTGATATTTAGAGGGCCTTCCTAAGAACCTGTCAAGTTCATGGGAGGAGAAAGAATTTTGTAGAACCTTATCTGTGACTGGATTTACATAATTTAATAATGGCTTGTTCTGCTGATCTAAAGCTGTTTCTTGAAAATCCAGGCTTGATGAGAAGCAGCCATCCTGTGATGAAACCCTTGTCAGCAGAGACCACGCTGTAGCCTTTCTTAATTGCCACCACCCTCAGAAACAGCTTGATGATGTCTCACCTGGTAGTTACAACTTGTGATTTCAAATGCTGTCACTTCTATACTTGCTCATGGCAATCATTCCCCACACATGCAATCTTGTGGCTAATGTAACCTGTGATCCATGAGCTTTATGGCCCAAGATCTTTAAATAGGATTCTGGTTGGTGCTGAGCTGTGCAACGTGTTCTGGCAGGTTACTGTGACAGCCCCCTGTTCGTAGTTAAACTGTATTGTGTAGCAGTTGTAGCATCTTCAGGACTTTACCAGTTAAGTAATACTCACAGGAAAAAAAGTTACCCAGGAAAGGTAGACATCTTCTGCTGTTATTCTAGATGTGGTCTTATCTTTTTATTACTATTATAAAGCAATTCCCATGAAGTTACAATTATTTTATCCGTTTGCACAAACACTTTTGACAGTAGATTTTGTATCTGCATGTTTCAGTTAAATACAGTTACTAACAAAGTAATAGAGTATAAGCTAAGAGAAAATGCTGCCATATTTGACTACATTACCCAGAAGGAAATACGGTCTGGTTTGCGTCTGGGAAATGTCTGAAGATTGAGGCTGCAGCAATGAGCTTTCTACTTGCAAACCTCTCGCCTGTAAGGCTGAGAAATACAAAGGTATACATTGAGACTCAAGAATACAAGCACAATGTAGATCAGGAAAAATATATTAGAGTGTAAGAAATGTCCTGAATGTGTCAAGTGATGTATGAACTCCACTTGAACACAAACCTGTAAGTACTTTAAGGGCGATGCATCTGCAGCTACTGAAACTCCTAGGCTTCAAGAAAGTTTTGATGATTACTTCCAAGAACAGTGCCAAGGCAGGAAGGTTGAGTACCTTGTGAAAGGTAGCAGGAGAGCTAAGCCATCAGGCTGAAAATGAAAGTGATCACTGGGAGACTTGGTCTTCTGTTGATGTACGCAGAACCCTACTAAGCAAAGTCATAAGTATTCAGTGGTCATAAATTGTTTGTAGGACTTTCATTTCTAGATAAATTGTGAATCAAGTAAATCTTTCTTATGTGGGACCCCTGAAATTTTTCAGAGTTGTTCAGCCACATCAGCAACAGATCTTTGAAGAAGAAGACCTACCAGCAAATGAAAATGAAGAGCAGCCTGGTCCATCTAAGCGTAAACGCCAGCCGAGTATGTCCGAGACAATGCCGCTGTACACCCTATGTAAAGAGGATTTAGAAAGTATGGATAAAGAGGTGAGCTTAACTAATTCTGACAGATTTTTAATGTAGTGATTGTTAGTTATGCATAACAGTTTAACTTCTGTTAAATTATGTGTGTACGTGAATTGACCTTGTGTGCGCTACAGTAACTCGAAGCAAAAGGCACAGCAGACTGAGGACTGCGGTTCAGTCTAAAATGCAGTTATGCTCAGCAAAGCAGAATTGAATTGAGGAATGGGAGTACTCGTGTGTGTAAGTAGGCCTTTAAACCAGAGGTTCATTACAGCATAGCTTTGTCATGTGAAACGTGTTACCTCGTTTGATGTGTGTTTAGCTTTGCCAGGTGTCACCTTAAACTTTTTTTTTTAAGTAAGTCTTCAAGTGATTTGGACAAAATTAGTGCTGGGATGGGAGAAGAGAGCCTTGAGTCTGTAAAACTTAGATCAGAGAGCCAAAGAGGAGTGTGGGTCCTCATTATCTGTAGACATGTAATGGCAATGCTGTTAAGTCATGGCTATCATGGTTCTGCAGGTGATGGGAGCTTTCTGTTACAGGGTGACCTGTACTGTTTTTCATACGAAACTGCATTACTTGAAATTCAGTGTGAACCTCTAGCAGCTGCTTATTTTTCACCTGTGTGTGTTTTTTTTCCCCAAATGAGACACCATCTTACCTAATATTAAATGATAGAAGGACAATACCTGCTACTGCACACCATGTTTTCCTGAGTTTGTCACATTGTTTGTGATTTTACTACAAAACCTAGTCATCCTGGAGCTTGAATTGTCTTTGAGGTTAGAATATTCACTGGGGCAGGAACAAGAGTGTAAAACTTGCCAGCTTCTGGCAGCAAGTTGATTACAAGTTTCTAGCCACAACAAACATTATGAGTTATCTTTGTAAAACTTGGTGTGAGAAGGAAACTGCATATTTCAACCAGGAAAGAAAGTTTATGCATACAGTAGAGCTCAATCTTGAGATATGCTGCCGTTAGAGAGGTCCTGGAGGAACTCTGAGCTGGTGTTCTAGGGAAAGGTCCAATACTTTTCAACCGCTGTGTTGATCTGCTGTGAATTTCACATGAGTGCAAGCTTTTAAGTTTAGCCAGTGACTCTTGGAGTTGTCGACTTCTGATTTCTTCTGGGTTTTATTCTAAAGTATTTTTCTTGTATGATCTCAGACTTCCACAGGAAGTAGTATTTCTTCATGTCCTAACGCCAGTCGCTGAATCTGTGTCTTCCTTCTCTGCTGTCAGGGTACTTAAAGCAGATTGTTGTTATGCATTGTTTTTCTGGCCTTGTGTACTCACAGTTTTCTAATGGTGTGGCTTTTGGAAAGCATTAATGAATTGCTGTTGCAGTTTATGCATTGAGCCAAAAGAAAGTGCGTGTGTTTTCCAGAGTCACTGCATTAAAGTATTTATTGTTCTGTTTTTAAAGATACTATTTAGGGGCCTTCTTAAAAATCTGAATCTTCTGGCACTGTCTTGTGATTGATTGCTCTCTATGCTGCTACAGTTAGACTGAAGAAACTAAATTTTTTTTCTACCTACGCTACAAATATAAACATCTTAAATTATGATCATTTGCTTTTAAATTATGCTTTTAGTTTTTGTGTTGGCAAACCAGACTCTGTGAACTTCAGAACAAATGAAGCCCAAATTCCAGTGGATTGTTTTTCATAGCTGACTTAGCTTTGGTTCCAGGAATATGATTTGAGGCTGTAGTTGCTGCCAAAAGGTTTCCCTTCCACCAGTCTCTGTTCCCACTCTTGTCCTTTTAAAATTTGCTTTTTTCTGATCCTCAGGCAGCTGAACCCTTCATTTGTTTTTTGTGGGGGACATATTTTGGATTTGTTTGGTGAGGAAGGGGAGAGGGAGCTTCTGATATTTTAGTTCCCCAACATGGTTAGATCCAGGATTCATGGAGGAGGGGGCACAGTGGGCATAATACTAGGGAAGTAGTACCAGCAGGTCATCATCATCTCCTGGGAGCTAGCTAGCTATAGAGACAGCCAAGGGGGATTGACTTGTGGACTTGCCTTGGCACTGCTAGCATCACCTTGGTAAAGATAATGTATTCATATATACGAGATGTAATGTAAGTAATAAAACAGGATTTTATAGGGTTGTGTGGGAGTACACTTCTGAAGTGGGGGGGCATGTGGAAATGTAGTCCATAAAATATAAGAGTGTAGTGGAGCATACACAGGAGACTCTGCCATCAGGAACGTCATCAAATAGAGTGAAAATAAGCTTGATCAGGTCACTCTGGTGACACTGTGACTAGTTTAACTTCCAAAGAGAAGTGTTTGCTGCATCTCATTCTTTACCAAAACATATTAAAGGGTAAGAACCTTTCTGCAGTCACGTCACTGAGAGGTATAAAGTTCATGCTTTCTGCCACAAAATTATTTTGCTTCATTTGTATCTGTTCTAGTGGCTGTGCCAGCCCCAAGATCTACTCGTTTGGTGGAGTGAGGGAGTCAGTTTTGATTGCAATGTCATGTCTTGCTCCACAGCTACGAGTGCTGGTGCTCAGACCTCTGGGGGTTGGAGTGTGTGGTCCAAGAAGAGCAGAAGCAAGTTACAGTGTGACTCTGCTGCCTGCCCAAGTCTCACCTGCTGTGCTCTGGTCACTGAGCTACTGTTGATAATCACGAGACCATAGGACAAGCCTGTTCAGGGAGCTGGATTGGTCAGAGAAGATCACTTCTCAGGTTAATAGTCATCATTGCCAGCTTCCTGAAACAGCTCACAATTGCCACAGCATGAGTGCTAGTGCCAGGAACAGGCAGGCAATGGGAAGAGCTGGGAATGAGCAGTAAGGCAGAATTGCAGCTCTCTAGCTTTAAAACTGCATCTTCAGTCTTTCTGCTGAATTCCCTGGCAAATTCAGATAAAGGATTTTTACTACATAAAAAGAAACCTTTTAGCTTCAGGCACTGGGATTTTTTTCAATGAAATGTAAAAGGAAATGCAAGTATTCATGTATAGTTTTTGTGGATGTAACAAGCAACAACTAACTCATTTGTGCTTAGCATTGAAAAGGAAATACTGCTTTTTCTTTGTCAAAATCTCTGAAAAGAACACGCAGTCCCAGGCAGTACAGAATTTGCATGTAGTTTATACGTGGGAGAGTTTTGTTAAAGGAATCAAGATGGAAACCAATAAAGACAATTTAATTAAGATTTAATCCCAAATTAAATCCCATTCCATCTTGAACCTATTTAAACATCTGTTTGTCAGTTTTTCCTAGTAAAAAAGCCTCTTCTTGTATTCCATGGGGAAGAACTGCCACGGACAGGCATCACTACTAAAATTTGATCTTACGTGGGTTTTTATTTTCTGTTGTTGTTTTTGCTGTAGTTGTGATATGGATACCAAATAAGTCTAAGGAAATTGAAAGCATCCCAGCTATTGGGTGGCAGTTTAAGGACACATTTTTAAAGGCCTGGGTAATTTTTTATTTCTAGATACCTGGTTATCTGATACATAACCTGCAAAAGATTACTCTTTACAAATGCTGTTTATATCATATTGTATTTAGGATGCTGTAATCTTTATGGTATCTTCCTGGTTTCACCCAAAGGGCAAGGATTGAAAACCATCTTTAAAGAGGTGGTTTCCAAATAATTAAATGCAGTCAGTAATAACTACCTAGAAATACCCCTTGCCCATAATGCCTGTTGATGACTTTTGTTTTCTCAAAACCAATAATCTCAAAAGGAAGTTATCTACTTTTCCTCTCACTGACTGTGTTGCAAAGTAGCTGTTGCAGATGGCTATCCTGCAGGGAGAGTGAGGTGGGGACCTGTCTGCAGCACCTTCTGCCCCCCTGTTACAGCACTTGCCCACCTTCGTACTGCAGAGGTACAGGACCATGACTGTTCAACTGTGTGCTTTCCGTGTGATCGTGTGGCGGCCTTGTACTTCCCTGGGCTAGGTGGAAGCTGCTGACTTAGCAGTTGCTACTACAGTGTTGTGCAGATCTGCTGTAGTTTACTGACAAACACGAGAAGGTGAAATCCAGGCTTCCAATGACACCTCTATTCGTTTCCAGAAGTAAGATTTATTAGGTAAAGCAAGTTGTGGCAAGGAAGGTAATGCCATACAAATCATGTGAAGATAATGCACGTCTCTCCATTCGTAATTGATTATCTCAGTACAGTGGGATCTGCAGTTCTCCTTCCCAGGTGTTATTCATGGATCATCCTGTGAGGACATTTTTTCAGAATTCATTGAGAAATGGCCTGTGAACTTCTAGCATATTGACTTCTTTCTGTGCCAATACAAATACATTTAAAGAAGGCCAGCAAAAATGATGTATGATGAATATTTAATAAATCCCATAAGTATTGCTGATTCAGAAATTGTTTTTACTTAATGTAAGCTATTTCTCTTTATTAAGGAACCTTTTCTTCTGAACTTGTATTCCTGAATATTTGGAGAGAGCCTTATGCAACTGGGCTAGTATCCTGTGCAGTCACAGTCAAGCTGATGAAATCTTAACACTGTCATGTTTTATGTACTATGAATAAGCTATGCTTATTTTTTACATACTGATTGCTTTCCGATGGCCTTTAACTTGGCTTTTATGGAAAATTTATTCTTTGTGGATGTCTGTTGCAGGCCCAAAAGGTGATTTTAGCCCCCTGTGTTGTGCTAACTTTTAAAAAATGTGTAATTGAATCAGCTTTACTCAA
This sequence comes from Zapornia atra, assembly GCA_013400835.1. Taxonomy (NCBI): domain Eukaryota; kingdom Metazoa; phylum Chordata; class Aves; order Gruiformes; family Rallidae; genus Zapornia; species Zapornia atra. Next base: position 31,849 of record VZTU01013837.1, read on the forward strand.
GATTTTTACCTTTTGTAACTAGTGTCCCTTTCATAGTTAGGTTAGTGCTCTCGTGTGTGATAAATTACTTACATACAAGTAAGCAAGGTCAAGACTCATTCCTTTCTTCCTTTTGGCTATGAATTACTCTCTTGTCTCTTCCTTTGAGCTGTGGTTGGCAGTACAGTTTGTTTATTTTCCCAGTGCTTTCTAATTCACTGGTCCATGTAGGTTGTAGAAATGCATAGAAAGATTCAAGGTGCTCTCTCATAAACTGCCAGTGACAAAGGGAAATGAAATGATCCTCTTGTCTCTTGTTTTTCTTTTTTCCTCCTCTTTCCTGTGAATTATGAGCCTGTGCTGAGCTCAAGATCCTGTTCTGTCTTGCTTATTTATAGGCTGATGCCACATCCATGTTAGACTGGAAGTAGCAGTAGAAGACAGCCAGCCTTAGGTACTGACGCCTGGCTCCATCAGCACTTGCAGGACCAGTCTTAGGCTGATACCCAGTGTGGGCTTCCCAGATCTCAGAAAGATCTCAGAAAGTTCAGTAAGGCAGAAAAATTGTAGCTGTTTTGCAGCACCTTCTCTCCCAGGCCATTTTGGATTTGCTACATCCTGGAACAGCTGTGAGCATGTTGTTTAGTAGTTGTCTGATCCTTGTGCTTTTGTGTTTATTACTGTGGTTTTGTCAGGGTGTTTGAGAGCAGTGTCTGTATCTTGTCAAGCATCATCACCTCTGCCATCGAAGGTAAAATACTTCCCCTGGTTTAAATTCCTCTCAGTTTGGGACTTGGGAAAGGGGAAGAGAGGGAGTGAATCTGATAGCAGTCAGGCCTCCAGATTTCCCATCTCTCTTCAGTTAATGGAGCTGCAGTGATTCCTACCATCTGCCTGGATATGTGCTTAACAGCTGCAAAGTGACTGCATTGCAAAGGTATGTTCTGTGCACCAGTGCATTTAAGTATATGGGAATTGTGTAAAGAACTACTTCTCACATCAAAATGGTTCCATTGATTTGGTACATAGTCTGCACGTTCTTGTCCTTTTAACAAAGTTGGAATTTATGCTGTATTAAGACTGAAATTACAACATTCTGCTCTTACATAAGGCCATTTTGTCACTCCACATTTTGCTTTCAGCTAAACAGATTTATCCCTTAATTCCTGTTTTGTACTTGAAGTTAGTGACCATACCATGCAGTGAATTAAGAGGCAGCGTTTTTCTCCCTCAGTTTACAGAAAGCTATTATCTCAGTAAGTGGTTAGGCTCTTGGTTAGTTTTAAAATACTAATTTAATGCGGAGGATGTAGTCTCTAGTACAAAATAATAGTTGCCTCAGGCTCACTTGGATGCTACATTGCACATTAACAGTTCTTTGAACTTCCACAGCTACATTTCTCTTACAAAATTTCTTGTGTGACACCTTAACATGTAGCCCATCATAAATTGTACAGGTGCTGAATTTAGTTAGCACTCTGTTCTTACAAATTGTAGCCTAATAGTTTGGCAATGCGAATTGGCAGCGTACAATTAGGAGATCAGTGTAGTGAGGTGGTGAGAGTGAAGGCAAGCACTTAAAGGGAGCTGGGTATCAGTAATTTGTTTCTGCTTTTCTTTGTTTTGCTTTGAAGAATTAGTTTTCCACTGAAAAATAGAAACAATTCTATAAAGAAGCAATGCATTTCTATTTACTTTTAATTACAGAGGATAGAAACATATTTTAAAAATAATTTCACATTGGTTATATTTAAGCTGCAGGTAAATCATCCTGACCAGAAATGTTAACAGTCTGACTGTTATCAGCTAGTGGGAGGAACCCTGAAAGAAATGCAGTGTAGATAAGGCTAGTGAAATTGGGATGCATTATCAACATGTGAAAATTTAGTGGTCTGCAGACTGAAAAAAACTTTATGCATTAATTGCGTAGACCTGGTTATCTGCTGGTTTTTGTTTATTAAAAGGGCATCTTGGTGCATGCTTGCCCTAGTGGGTTTTTTTAAGTTTTTGTAAAGATTTTCTTCTAATGTAATAACATATTTTACAAGGAGACAACTGATTACCAAAATGGGAAAAGGATTTTTATATCATTTGATATTATCTCAAATAGGCAACTGTTTTTTGGATGGTTTCTGCTTTTCTACACAGATTGCTTAGAAAACGTTATTTAAGCACAGTTTCTGGTGTTCTTGGACTTGTTATTTTCATTTTATAGTTGTTTTTATAAATTCATGTGCAATGAGGGAGTACGAGAAATGCATTGGAACCTTTTGGCATTCAGACAACGTGCTGTATAAGTATCTGCATTTTGTAGATAAAAATGGAAACTCCTTCTATACGTAAGGTTTAGCTTGATGGCACTCATGACAAGTTGTTAATCAAAAGGTGATGATTCTGTACAGAATCTTGTGCAAAATTAACATGATCAGTCACCTTCTTGGCTGGTCAGGGTATTGTTAGGAGAAAATACAATGTATGATAGGGACTTAGTTTTCTTATGCTCACATATTTTAACAGGTAATTTAATCATGAGGTGAGTACAACTGGTCATGCTGCAATAGATATTCTTAATGGTCTGCACCAAATGGACATCAAGTGAAGAAGCAGTCCTTTGCAGCTGACCTCGTTTTGAGGGATCTGATAAAATTTTTGTCAACAAAGATGCTTCTGCCCTGTCACATTCTTCATACCTTTCTGATGCAATCAACAGTGGATTCAGATCCACTGCCATTCTTCCAACGGAGTTCTCAAGCGTGTTTCATTGTAAGTAATCTTGGGTTTCTAGAGGATTTTTCTGAGAAAAGTAGCTTCTTTTTAGATTAGTATCATTCTGCTAATGAACTCTTTTTACAGAGTAAAAAATATTATGCAAGTGATTTCAAACCTAAGCTCTCTGGTTGTTTCTGCAAATAGGAACAACTTCTTTGGCTTTTAAAGTATGCTTGATAATACAGCAAATGCGTTATTCTAGTGTTACTCCGTATGAAAATAAATCTATCAAAATTCGACCTCTAGGATGTATGTACAAGGTGTTTAAAGAGTGAAGTTTGGTTATTCTATAGGGAAGAAGTCTTCCATGCATTCTGTTTGGGTTTTTTCCTACCAGTGCTGATAGTACTTCAAGTATCTGCAGCCTTCTCTGCTTGGTCGTAGTCAAGAGCAGCTGTTAGCCTTTCAACTATTTGCTTGCTTGCTGAAAATGGGGTAAAACTTCTGTAAATAGAGTTCAGTAACCTCATTTTACCATATGTGTCTACCCCCATATTCTAAATCAAATGCAGCTAGGCTGTCAACACTAATTGGCCACAGTGAAGAATGAGTAGTCTGAGCCATGTTAAATAATTTGCAGGCTTGATCCCTAATGTAATTCTGAGCAGCTGCATATAGGAACTGATTGAGCCACATCACAAGTCTAACATGTTTTTACATTTAAATTTAAGCTGTTATTTTCTGTGAGTCATATTTAAAAGTGTCTGCTCAAGTCTTGGCCTAAGTCTGTACTGTTTCTGACTATTTTACTTGTTTATAAAGATGTCCTGGTACTTCTATTTCAAGATATTAATAAATGTGGCTGTGCAATATAGCATAATAGCTGGTTAAGTCCTACAGAGAATCTTTACAAATACTTGCATAACGCTAGTCTGCTGTAATTATTTACAGGTTTAAGTTGTGTTTAGGATTCTGGGCTTATAAAAATGCAAGTCCATTTTGGTGACAGAAAGGCCTGGTTATTTATAAATGCTACATTAAATAACAGTTTGTACCATGGCCCTTTAATCAGCTGTTCTTGATCAGTTATATAAAGGTGACTTGGTTTTAAATTGTAATTATGCATAACCACAATTGCTCACTTAAGACATCTTCAAGATGAAGTATCTTTCCTTTTCCTTGACAGTCTTCCTTCTTGTCAGGCAACAGCTTCAGGCAGCACTGTATTTTAGCCACTCATTCCTGCCTCTGTGTGATACTCCTGCAGCTGGAAGTGCTGTAGCTCTTGTGTCAGCATCACCAAGAATGTTTCCATTCCATGCACAGCTTTAGCAGCGATTATGAAAAGCTGCAGAACTGGAGCCTCCTACTGATGTAAAAAATTCTCTGCCCTAATGCAGGCACAAAGCGAATAGCCTGAATGACCATAATCTTACCATACAGTAATTTTAGATTTTGAGAGAATGTCCTTATTACTCTGTAGTTGTGGGGTTTGCATATGAGCTTGCACTTTCTCTTTGCCAAGGGCCACAGTCAGCTGTAGGCAATATTCCCCGTTGCTCCTTGTAGCAAATACCACGGTACCATTCTCTGTGGGATGAGCACGGACAGCTGCCTGTCTCAGATATTTTAGTGCTCCAACATCAAACTTGCTTCATCGCAGAGGTATTGAGAACTGGATATAGCTGGCATACTGTGACACAGAGATCATACCAGAACCTGCATCGTATTCACCATCTTAATATTGAGCTTGTTGTAGAAACTGATGACTGCAGCTGCTGAGCTTATCTTTCACTGTGTTTCGGTTTGTGCTTGGGGTGTTTTTGTGGGGGTGTGTTTTTGGGGTTTTTTTTTTACTTAACTTATTTTTTGCCTAATTTTGACCACTGAGTGGACTAGCTATGCAGGAGACTTGTGTGTACAGAGTGGTCACATTTCCTCACTAGTACTCTTAAAAGCTGCATATTTGATTGTGCAGAGTCTGTTTGCAGTCCCACTTCAGCAGAAACCATTTTGTAACAGACCTGCATTCACTGTCATATTTAAGTTTCTAGTAAAGCCACTTTGGAAATAGTTTTCCCCTATGCTCGTTATTCGAGGTGGTTTTGTTAGCTTGAGCATGCTGATAAATGCCTCTTGGCTTTTGTGATAAGGAGACCAAAGTAATCCAGCTTCCTGCAGAGAGGGAAGCTCACTGATAACCAAACAATGCTTCATGAGGACAGTTGATGTCTGGCAATGCTAATGCTGAACTTGGTTAAAGTTAGTAAATTGTGGCAGACCCAGGCTGGCTCTGTCTGTAGCTAGTTTGGATCAAGGTGCATTTACTAGCTTTTGTAGTACGTGTGCGCCTGTGTTTATTTAGCAGTGGTTTTGAGCTAGTAAGCCCTCCAGTTGCTCTACACAGCAGTAATTTAAGATCCTCAGCAGCTGTGATACCTGCACTTGTGGATAAACAAAGCAGACTTTTGCCTGTCTTTTGTTCTCACCTTAATATTTTAAGTTTTAGTTAGTATACTGACTTCTGCACAGCTTTATACGATGCCGAATAAGTTCAGGAGTTCAGGCCTTGAAATGGATAAAACCCCTTATTTTCCTCTGAAATACATATGTAGCAGTGAATATTTATTCAGTCTAAGTGAAAGACATGCTTTCAGTTAACCTTGGGATGGTAAGATCTAGCATTGTGCTAATAGAGTTGTTAAGGCATATGGTAACAAGGATTCACTTTAGGAAAGCTTTAAAATATTTGAGATGCAAATTAAAAATTGGGGGCTTTTTTGTCTGCATATTGTGTACACCTGAAAATGTTTATGCTCGTATCTATCCTCTTTTCAGGGTGTGGGTCATTTGAGTTTTCATATCTATTAAATCCCATAGTCGTGACTGTTACTCTACACAATGTTTTCTGATCATGACACTGTTCAGGAACAGACTGCAATTTCAGTTGCAGCATTTCAGAACCTGAGCACATTAGAACCTGAAATATAATCTGATTCAATCTGTAAATCAGGTTGAAGTGATTCAAAATTAGTCCAAATCAAGTTCCCTTCCACTCTTGGATTTCTTATTTCAATGGAAAAAGCAGATGGGTTAAGCGCTAAATGGTTTTCAGAAGTTTTCAAGGATCATATGCAAAGTGTACTTACAGGCTGGTTACAGAATTAACTAATGCCTTTGGGGGTGACTTGGAAGAGAATATGTGGGTAAGACCCTGGTAGGGTTTTTTTTTGTTGTTGTTTTTTTTCCAGAAAAGCTGAAAGCTTGTGATTAGAAGTGCAGGCTGCAAAAACCTGTATGACTTGTGGGGAGGAGATAATTTTAAACCTAGGAATCTATTCTACCTAAAATCTAGTAATAGATATGTTCACTGTCTATGGATTTTTTCATTTTTGTTTTCTGTTTTTAAGTGGAGCTTCGTAAGAGCAGATGCTGATGTTGTTGAGAGGGCACTTGAACATATTTTGATAATCAAAAAGTTGCTGTAAAATGAAGCTTATGTCCAAAGAAAACTTGCTCCGAGGGACTGACTGGAAGCAATACAAGTAGTCTGTTTTTTATGCTAAGGGATTAATACTTGAATTTCTATTTTCATAACATATATAAGACAAAACCCAATTAAGAACTCAGAAATTGTATAGTCCCTTGATATTAACGTACTCATACCATGCTGCCTCCAGCACTTCATTAGCATCTTGCTACCTTGCTACAGATGTCTCCCCTTGGCAGTGAAATGTGTCAGAAAAGATCACTGAGAGCCTAGGCACTGTGCCCTCTCAAATTGCCTTGTGTCACTCTTAATAGTACGATAAGATTTCTAACTTCGTGTGTCAGTGGTATTTCATGATAATATTTAGACACTTTTTTGCAAGCAGTCTTTAATTAGAAAATGAGATTGTGTTATGTGCTAAAAAAAAAAATAAATCTTGATCACCAGGCTGTTTGTGCATGTCTCTTTGTATATATCTAGGAATAAGAAGAAGGTAATGACGACTTCTGGCACAGCTGTGCCTCAGTTAATAGCCAGACTGACAGCTCTTTGGAGAGACTTGCAAAATTTTAAACCAAAGCTGCTTCTTGCTACATATCAGGAAAACATACTTCCTTTAAAGTAGAAAGGATGGCTTTGAGAACAAAAAGTATCATGATTCTGACCTGTCTTAAAACAAGGGTGAGCAATGGTACTAGCATAAACTGGTAGGGCTGTTTGACATACTGCTATAAAGGCTTGCAAGGTGGGAGCTGCATTGATATATATTTGCAGCAGGCTGAAATCCCTGAAGTGTCTGTTAACAGAATTTGAGTTCAATGGACTATTATGTGGATTCACTCATTAGCTTGTTCCTTTAACTTGAAGTTTGCCCAAGGTGAAATCAGGATGCTTACTATGTGTGGCACTTGACACCCAGCATAGATGCTCAAGTTTTATTCTGTTGCAGGCTTTTGGAGCTTGGGTTTTTTTAAGATTTGCAGGTATGGAAAAACTTGAAAGATTGCTCAGTGACACAAATTTTAGTATGTATAAAATAATCTGCTGAGAATACCAGTAAGCTACCATAGTAGCCAGTGGTTCAGCTTATCTGAAATTTTATATTGGCCATGAAAGACCATTTGGGCACATTAAAAGGAGTGTGTCCAGCAGGTCAAAGGAGGTGATCCTCCCCCTCTACTCTGCCCTGGGCAGGCCCCACCTGGAGTATTGTGTCCAGTTCTGGGCTCCCTGGTATAAAAAAGACAGGGATCTTCTGGAGAGAGAGGCAGAACCTTCCCAAAGTGTGCAGTGACTGAAAGGGCAGGAGGCAGCAGGCACAAACTGCAGTGTGGGTTACTTTATACAGAAGGAAGAATCTTTTCATCTTGAGTGTGATCAAACCTTGGAGCAGGCATCTCAGAGGGATCGTGGATCTCCGTCAAAACTCTCGCAGAGTAACCTGATAAAACTGGACCAGCTTCAATAGGAAGCTGGACCTTTAGAGTTCCCTTCCAACCTAAATTATTCTATGGTTCTAAGTATTTACAGACCAACAAACTAAGAAGTTCCATAGTGGTGTTTTTTTGAGCAGGTGGGGTAAGTGAAATAGAAAAAAGCAAGATTAGTAGTCTGTTAATGGAAATAGTGAACACTCATAGTTTGCTTCCTTGAGGCTTGCAAGTACTGAGCATGTTTACTAGTCAAAGTGTATGATTTTTAGTATTGAAGAATATGCAGTTGTGACCACCTGTTTCAGCAGAACACGTTCTAATTTCAATGTAGTGATCCAAAATCAATTATGAATTATATTTGGGGGAAAAAAAATCTCATAAAAGCTTTTTTTTTTTGGTGAGGATTGGCAATATTCCTTAAATTGTTTACAGCAATTTTTTTCTAATCTATTAAAATAGATATAATAGCACTGCCAGACTTGACATTCTATCATTCTAAGCTGGAGCATACCTTTATCAGAAACAGGATAATACAAGGACAGTTTCCAATGTGCGGAGATTGAAATAGGAGGAAAAAAGTACTTTTAAAATTATGAAGACGACTAGTTTTTGTTCCATTTCTGATTTTACTGATTCACCACCTACTCCAATGACCCAGTGGTAATTGTGATAGAGAACAGTAGAATCTCAGTGTGATAGAGAACAGTGTATTTGAAGCACCACTTGAGACAAAGAGGTGTTGAAGCACGTGCATAAATGTATTATGTGACTCTAAACTTAAGTCAGGAATTTGAAAGGAAAAAATGCTCAAATGCCAAAAAGAATAGATGAAACACAACATGAAAGGCAAGTTCTTCTGAGGTTACTCAGAAGAAATGGGACTGAGTTACATCACACATTCTCCCTTAAATTTTATGTTCTGAGGGATGACTTAACCTACTTTGGACAGTTTATCCTTCAAGTGACATCTTTGTAGAAGAAAATACTTTGCTTCAATGTGACTTAAATTCAGCTCAAACCTCTTAATACAGACTTTGCCTATTGTAGGAAAGTTTAATTGTTCACATGCATTATGTCATAATATCACCTCTTAAAGCAGACTAAAAAATACTTGCTAGTTTTTTTGAAGACGTGGATGGTACCCATCTTGCTCCTCAGATAACTGTTCCTAGACTTTCAGGTGGTAAGAATAAAAAGATCAAAAGCTACTCAATACATTGAGACAAAGTGCAAAATTAAAAGTTTTCATGTACAGAGGAAAAGAATACAGTCAGATAAGTTAAATATTATTAGATTAGCTACCGTATTTGGAAAAAAATATCTTGATGTCAAACTAATTGGATTCTTTTTTGCTCAGTAAGAATGGAAATGACCTCCTGCTACAGTACATAGCTGCTTACTGCAATGGAAGTTTGAAGAAAGTTGCATTTTAGCCAGACTTAATAATGGACTCAGGAAATACTGGGAAGAAGCACCAAGAAGTGCAAAACTCCTGGCCTAAAAAGGTGTTTTCCTCCTTTTAAGGTCTTGCAGCTAATCTATACAAGTGCTGGGGAGCATATCAAAGTAGTCTAATCAGTGAGGTTTCAACCGATCACCCCTAGCCCATGTCCCAGCTAAGCTTGGTGAGGAAGGAAAGGTCTTACTCAACTCGGCCTTACCACATTTACATTTTGTTTCATGTCTGTAGCTGTGAATGACTAGGCAAACCATAAAATGGTGGTGTGAAACTGAACTATGCCATGTAGCAGAGTGGGACAACATTATTCAACTGAAGGAGGAGGCATCGTTCCCATGGTGTGAGCAGAGGATTTCTTCCCCACAAAGAACCCCACGACAGACCTCTTGCTACTACTGGCTTTTTGTCTTACCCAAAGACAGAACTTTTTCTTAAGTAATAGTCAGTAACAGACTGAAAACACATTCTTTCTTTGAAGGGTAGCTGTAGATCATCCTCTTACTGGCCTTTAATGCATGTTGTTGGAGCCTTTTCTGGAATTTTGGCATGGATATTTTCAGCAGTCGAAATTGAAGGATCATCGCGTTTAGCAGCCAGGGAGCTCTTATTTTTTTTGTTAAGGGTTCACTGCTTTAGAAATGCTGCAACCAAAGAACCAGAGGGCCTCTCTCCTCTCAGTCCCACCCATAACCTAATGTGCAGTCAAGGCAGAGCTGAAAAGTTGTTCTTGTTTTTCAGTGATTCTCATCAAGTCTGTGCTGCTGGATAGGTGAACAGCTGTATTCTGGCCGTAGGTATTGTGGTAATTTGGATTTTATTCTCAGACTTCACCATTTAAAAAAACCAATGTAGATTGATAGGCTTATTGCTATTTAACTGAATTTTGGCAGAGTATTTCTTTTGAAAACAGAATAAAGGAAAGGAAGATCAGAGGTATGGATGGTTTTTTAATTGGATAAAACAATAGCTTCCAGGCTGCGGCTGTGTCACTGACTCAGAAAGGCATCATTGTGTTATCTCCCTTGAGACATTTTCTCTTTGGAGACTTGGAGGTAGGAAATAATTTTGAATTTTACAGTTAGTAACTCTTTGTCCATGCAAATTTATCTTCTGTTTCAGAAATTGATAGTTAGGAATGAGCTTTTTACTCTTTCCAGCATCATAAAGTGTTACTGATTTAATTGACAAAAGCAATTTTCATTATGCTGATAATAACATTAATGTTTTAGAGGGACTGTGTAGAATCCTTAAGTCAGCATTTGAGGCACCCTATGCACCATGGAAAGACTTGACATCGTGCTGCTTTTAGCATTTTCAAACATTTGTCCTAAAGATCTCGAGAACCTTTCTGAAGTTTCTATTCAAATCTAGGCATTGCTTTCCAGGTGGGAAACTTAAAAGACATTCGGAACTTTTAGATGGCATTCTTTGAAGGAGTAACAGCTTTAATCATAAGCAAGCATACAGGGTTATCTGTATCCTGGTGCATTTCAATAACAATATCGGTATGTAATCTCCAAGTAGCACTTTTTCTTTCTGGCCTAAGTATTAACTGCTGTAGTAAACCCCAAATGTAGTGAATTGTACAGTTGTGATCACATTTACCTTACCTTTGCATTCACAGGAGTTTAGTGTTAAAATTAATGCAGGCGACCTGTTCAGTTTGTTTGTTGTTCTTCCCTGCAGTGTCTTGACTTCATGGGCAACATCGTGTGCTCCTAGGCCACAGCTGAAATGTGTGCAGGCTTTACAGCCCGCGCTGCGCAGCGGTGTTGCGATCTACCGCTGTCAGCACTGCTGTTGCCACTGTTCATTCCCCAGGAGGCTCCCAGTGCAGCTTTCCAGGGATTGCTCCTGGGAGCTCCTGAACTAACTTCCGACGTGGTATTTTTATGTTGCTGCTGTTCAGGTTTGAGCGTAGCAGCTGTGCTCAGCATAGAGCCACAGGTTAAAGCTTTTCTTCCTCCTCTCACATAATTGCTTTTCACCCTAAAATTGGTAGGTCTTTGCCAGAGACTGCTAATATTTCTGTGCACAATTCGATAATCGTAGATGATCAGAATTCCAGACCACAAGTGCCAGGAAGCAGTTACCGATTTGGTTTTGCTCTCGCTGCAGAGGCCTTATATTAGGCCTGCAAAGGCCTAATATATAACTCGAAGTCTGTTCACTGCTTAAACTAAAAAAAAAGCTATCCTTGTATCTGTGCCTTTTCACAGAGCAAAAAATAAATACCTCCAACTCAAATATACCATATGATATTTAGAAAAGCAAGGTGTATTTTAAATAATGAATTCTGAGAATGAAGGCTTCTTATTCTCAGATTTCAGCTGCTGAGTAATGTCTTTACTGTTGTATTAAAAACCATAGTAAAAGGTTTTAATGATTCCTTAACTGCAAATGAAGAAACCACTGCTTTTTTTTGTTTTGTTTTTTTTGGGGGGTGTCTTTTTGCTGCAAAGTAGAGAGAAACAAAAAACTGTTTATGAATATAAGAACAAAGACCCAGAATAATTAAATATAGTAGATGGTAACAACTATGAAGAAAACTAAATTGCCTTATTTTGAAACAGTTTGGATGTTCTGAAAGCCATTTTTGTCATAAAACCATTTTTAAACCATTAAAAACAGATTCTACTGTGAATTTTTTCACAATGCAAATAACTATGGCTGTCTAATCATTGTGATAAATTCACTTCACTTCAGCTTTTTTTTTTCTCTTTCTGTAAAAGATTTGTTTCTCTTGGAATTTCAGTTGAACTCTCCAAGAAAACTGTATTTTCTTTACACTTTCGTGTTGGTATTGCTTCTTTTTTGCTATTTGGCTACACTAGAAGTTAAAAAGATTTTATCAGTATATTGCTGAACTCAGCTCTTTTTATCAAGGATATAGTGTAACACAAATCAGCTCCCTTTTAAAGCATATGTTAAAATTAGATTATTGTTGTATTCAGTAGAAGACAACATTCAAATAGACAGCCATTGTAGAAACCTTGATATTGCTTACCTAAAATCCAATCTTGCCTGTTTTGCATACAGGTAAAATCCATTTTATGCTGTTTAGCATAGAACTAAGCAAGATTTGAAGTTAAAGATGGGTGCCTGCAGAAGGCAAATGACTTCTGCCTCGTGCTCAATTGAAGGTGCTTCATCAGTCCCATCACAGCCTCTTGCATCTTTGCAAAAGTGCTTCAATTTTCCAAGTCAGTTGTACAAATCTCTTGATAAACCTTCCCTTGCTTTACCACATGCCTAGTGTATGATTTGAGGAGCTTGAGGAGAGGACAAGCTTTTGTGAATGTACTATAATAATTATTTGTAAGGCAATTGTATGCCATGTCAGCATAGGCAACTAGGCAGCCTTGCTTGAACCTTTTGAAGACCATAACTTCTATTTTCAAGAGTCTCATTCTCACCTTCTTTGTCTGTGATACTTTGCCAGGGAAATATTCTTAGTGACCCACGTTGCCATGGGGCAAGCACATGGCTTCTCATGTTGAGAAGCATTGCTTCCAAATTGCAAGCACCTTTTGGCTGGCATTGACTCTTCCAGGGCTGCAGCACTGTGGTGGAGCACTGCTGGGTGGACTCTTCTAAGTTGGGAAGATAATTGTACCTCCCTTAGAGTTGTCAGTACTGTATTATTCCTGCTAACTACTTGTTGGAGTTGGTAAACTTGTTACAATATTATTTCCATTTGTTTTGCTACTGACAGACCAGTTTTGTTTTCATAACTGTGCTGGAAGGTTAGAAAGTTCAGTGTGCAAATCCAGGAAGATGGAGCCCCCACTCTCTCTGATTTGATTTTCAATCTGATGGCATCATTCACTGTTAATTTCACTGGCTCAGAAGTGCTTTTTTAATTTGTAGTTTTAATGCCACTTTTCCTCAGATGTTCTTTGTTTGGCTTCTTGTTTTACTGCTGTGTTAAAGTTCCTGAAATACATTTCAGGTAAATTACATGTAAAAACTCCACTGATCTACTTAAAGCAATAGTTAATGTAGAAAGGAATGTTGGGAGCAGAGATAGGGGTAAAGATCATAGGATCAAATGCAGAAGTATGGGAGCTTATGAAAGCAAGCTGTCTGTCCTCTAGAGAAACTTTTCATATTCCACAAACAGCATGCTCACCGATTCTGCTGGATAAATGGTGAATTACATGCAAGAGCATCTTTTGGCATTATTGCTAATGCACTGCATAACAGTTCAGAAGGTGCCCATGTTTCAGGGACAGCCTTCCAATGCAGATGTAGCTTAAGATACCGTAGACCTAATTAAGGATAGAATTAAAAAGCACTGTCTTTCATGTTCTCTGACTGTTGATGTACATTATGTGATAAATTTAAAAATACGTGCAGAATATTTACAGCTTTGAGCAGTTTCTGTCCTGTGTGTACCTTAGAAGTAACCTATAAGACCAAAACACTAGCTCTTTACTTTTTTAATAAGAAATAATAAGTCTTCATATATGTCATGCAAGTGTGTAGGAGGTCAGTCCCAAAATATGTTTTGGTAAAAAGAGGAAAATGTCAAGCAAAACCAGCCCCAAACACTGACTTGTTTTGCTGCTTAGGAATGGGATTTCAGGATGTCAGCAATGTATTTATATTTTAAAAAGTCAAGAATACCACCAATTACTTTTTGTATAATGGTACACATAGAATTTAAGATAATGTATTAAAAGAAATAAGTATTGATTATGTTTACAATGTAGGTACCTCATCCTGACCAGAAACACCGAGAGTCAGGTTTAGTCTGTTAATTGAAAGAACACTAGGAGAAATGCAGTATAGATACAGCTAGTGAAATCTGAATTTGTGTGTGAACCACCTATTTGCCTTTTCCAAGTCCGGTATTTTCAGAGCATCTCTCTACCTACTAACTGGGTAGAGTTGGTGGTCTGCTAGCTTTTGTGTTTAGTATCTACTAAGAGAGAATCATAGTCCCTCACCCCAAACGTGGCAGCGTTTCAAAGAGGATGTTGAGGTAATACCAGGTTTTAGGTGGGGATACGTGCAATTGCCGGTGTACTTGGACATCCTCTTTTCATTTTAGAATAGTTATTATGAATTTGTATGGCATGAGGGGAATATAAGGTACATACAGAAGCTTTTTGGCACATTCAGCTGGCAGATAATTTAAGTTTCTGCAAGTTCTTCCTAAGATGCAATGTATTCAACACAATCTCAAATATGCTTAGGAGACCCAGGCTTTATGCTGAAATGCAATTGCTTTTTATCTGTGCTCACAGTACTCGTTCAGTTGTATCTGTTATTAGAAATTGATAAAGTTGGTTTTGTAGTGATGGAAACAAACCTAAAGAATTCTTTTTTAAATGCTTGGGGTTTTCTTTTTCCCTTAATGTATGCAAAAGTATAATTGTTTTTTTGGGACCGAAAGACTGGAGCAGGAAGGTGGAGAGGATGTGTATCTATCTTCCATGCAACCAGAGCACAAAATGAACAGCTGTCCATCAAACCTACATCTTTGTAGAATTTTCTGTAATTCCAGTAAATAATTGTTTCAAAGCACTCTACAGTTTTTGAGAGATCTTTTAGATATCTACATGTCTTGTCCTGTTGCAGTTTAAGGTAGCTAGTTTCTCAGTTCTATTAAAACTTGCATTTTTAAATACTTCCTAGTTTAAATGCAAGAACTAAAGTGTATTCAAATCTACTCTTTTCATAATATGTAGCTTATATTGCTTTCATGTGTAATTGCTTCTTCCAAAAAAACCCATAAAGCATAATGATGGATCTCTGTCGTATCCATACTGCTGTCCCCAAACATTGCCCACGAGTTATCATTTTAAAAAATGGAGGTTGCTTGTGTTCGGTTTTTTGTGTTCTCCCAGAGGCTTGATTTACTGTGAATGTGTAAACTCCACTTCTGCAACAAGAACAGTTTCCAGCTCACCTGCTTCGTTAATACTACAGAAGGTCTCAGCTTGCTACAATTGCAATGTAACAATTTGTTGTCTTCAAGGGGTGAATCACTTTTATTTTATCTGTGGTAATCATTCTTGAAAATTATAAAAGTCTTCAAGTATTTTAAAGATAGCTGCTATGGTGGTGTTTAAGCAGTAAACATCTCACTTCATCTTACTGATAAGATTTGATATTAGATCACGCTTTCTTCTGAATTGCTACTTGTTCTATTTGTATTAGCTGTATAAAATCTAATGTTATAAGCAGAAGTTGAAGTTTGTATGTCAGTATCTGTCTTGGTCTGAACCAGATTGAAAGCTTCCTCTGTTCTTTGAGCTTTTTCATTTAAACTTAATGGTCTAGTAACTAGATAGATAGTTGCTGCTTAAATATTAATGGAGGGAGTATCTATTTGTTCAAGTGAAGGATGACTTAAATCTTGCTGCCTCAATGAAAACATAGATTATTTTTCCATTTCTTTGAGAATTCTGGAAGATGAAGATGGCAATCTCTTTATTTTTCAGCACATTTTGCAGTATAGTCAATAGTTGGGCCGGAATTTGTATTTTGGGAGCCTTTGCAGTTAAAGTGGTTTGTAAGGACCATTCCACATGAATTGTTTTCTTATGCAAGGATTTTCAAAGTTGGCTGTATTTCTGATTTCTACTTGGGTTTTAAGCGCCCTTCTATGGAAATGGGGCGTGTAATGTGTACAGCTAAGTAATTCTAATATTAAATGGCATTGCAGACTTCAAAAGAGTAATGTCATCCTAGCACAGAATGAAAGAAAAAGACATGGAAGTAACTAGACTGCTAGTCTGTCAAAGCTGTTCGTACAAAGTAGAGTTTAAAAGACTGTAAAAGTGTAGTTTGTGAGAGACATCTGTAACACTGAATGTCTATCCAACCTAACTTCGTCCTTTGAAAACCTTAGCATATTTTGTAGTGAGAACATAGGGCTTTCTGGAAGAGCATTGAATTCAGAATGAATTAATGTCACTTTAAATGTGAGATTTTCTGGAAAGGAGTTGTTGGAGTGATGGATCTGTGCTGTGGTTTGACTGTCAGTTGCTGGCCATGTTTGCTACAGTGAGTTTCTTCTAACCAATAGATATGGGCGTGGTGTTCCTGCCATCCCAAACTCTAACACTTTTAACGCTGGAGATTTTCAGTGTGTTCTGTACACACAGAAAAAACCCTACCGTGGGTACCTTCTGGACTTTTACCTGGTTCACTGTTGTCTTGTCCCTAGCTGTCTTTTCAGCCTCCCTGATCCTACATTCCATGACGTGTCTTTTCCACACAGGTGACAACTTCTGGCATGGGAAAGACATTTTTTACTAATGTTAATTTGATTTAACACAATTCCTACAATTTCTACCTAAAACTGTCATCTGTCTTTAGACACACTAAGCTTGTACATGATTCCTTTTTTTATTATGGTTTCTTTACAGCTTTCACAGATAAACAGCTGGGCATTAGACAGCAATGTTTCAGGTAGTAAGAATGTACCAAGAGAAGGGCCAATGGAAGAACAGCTTAAATTGTAAGGCTAAGAAGCTTGCAAGTTACTTTTCATTTTCTATAGAAGTTGTTCCATCCAAAGATACTGTAGCCTGGATTTTTGAATCTGGTTTTAAAGCTGGAACTTTAAAACCTACGGAAAGAAATTGTTTTTCACAGGTATACTTTGTAAAATAAGTAGCTTTGCTTTCCCTTACTTTGGCAGGTCTCCTCAACATTATAATTTTAGAATGTTGTGAAGTACTTACTACCTTTATTGTTATTATTTTTTCCTTTGAAACAATATAGATTGGCAGGATCCTAAGTGGAAAGTAGTGGAAGAGAAGAAAGAAAAAAAAATATTTGCTATTACCTTCAAACAGGAATAGTTGAGTGAGACTTGTAGAAAGATAATAAATCCCCCAAATCGGTCTGTTTAGCAGAAGACTGAAGACAAATGTTATATACTCCATCTTTCTGAAGTCAACGGGAATATGATGGGAGTCATCTATGTACTTGGTGAAATTGTCCTGTGGAAGACTTTTATCTTTAGCTATACGCCTTTTCTCTCTCTCTCAGGTCATCAGAAAAAGAAATGGAATAGCTCTTTGACTGTTACCAAACTTAAATATTTTCTATTTCCTTTCCTTCCATGCTTGTGAATTCTCCCTTGCTCCCTTTACCATATTTCCAGTAGAGTACTGGCAAGGTTTGGTTTTTTTTGCATTTAGTTTGATAATTAGGGGGCAGCATATCAAGGTAAACAAAGAAATTGGAGATTAATTTACAAAGAACCAGATATAAGTTACTTTCTTACAGCTTTCTTCTAGCTTTTCGGATTATCAGTGCAAAAGCAGTGGGTAAGCAGTGTAAAACCTTTTGGTCTGTGTTCATATGCAGCGATTTTCTTCTTGATAAAGCAGGTGTGGCATTAGTGCTAACAGACAAGTTACAAAGAGTATTTTAACTTACACTGAGATAAGCTGCTTTTAGGAAGTACTCGTAAATATCAGCAGAGAAATGCACACAGGCGGCCCCTTTCCATGTCCTCTGCCATCCACACAAATACAGAGACTGTGGGATCTTCACCTATGTTTTCTCATGTGTTCACCTCCTTCTGAAGGTTAAACGGTGACTCAAAGAGGATATAACCTTTCAAAGCTCAGCGGGGTAGCTTGTGAGTATGATTTGCTTTTAATGATGGCTTCAGCAGTTCCAGACCTGCTAGAGCAAATTAGCATGTTCTTAAGGGAGTAGCAAATCCCATGCTAACTTTTCAGAAGCAAAGGCCAAACAATTATTTAATGAAATATGTAAACATTTTTATAGATTTGCCTTTATTAATTAGCATAAGCAGGCAATCTGGTTAGAATGGGGTTCTGTACATTCTGTTCTATTCATACTGTATTATTCAGCAATACACTTCTTTAAGGCTATGTACCTATCAAAGAATACTTACTAGCTAGAGATTTTAATATGCCTCGCCCAAGTGATTCTGTATGTTACAATAGTATAAACTCCCATTCCTTTAAATTCATAAGACAGCTCATTTTTGTAGTAGTTTCTTGTTTGCAGCTGTTTGTGTTATAACAAAGTGCAAGGACTTTCAAATGTGACTGTATCATGTGTGTGAGTATACCTGTGTCTGTTGTGGTTTAGCCCCAAATGTCAGCTAAGCCCTGCACAGCTGCTTACTTGCTTCCCCATCACAGAATGGGCAAGAGAATTGGAAGACTGAAAGTGAGAAAACCTCAGGTGTTGAGATAAAGAGAGTTTAATAGGTAAAGCAAAAGACACACATGCAAGCAAAGCAAGACAAGGAATGCATTGCCCACTTCCCATGGGCAGGCAGGCGTTCAGCCATCTCCGGGAAAGCAGGGCTCAGTCACCTGTAACAGTGACTTGGGAAGGCAAACGCCAACAGTCTGAATGTGTGTTGTTCCCATTCCCTTCCTTCCTCTTCCCCCAGCCCCTTATATGCTGAACATATAAGGTGTGGAATATCCCTGTGGTCAGTTTGGGTCAGCTGTCCTGGCTGCGCACTCTCCCATCTCCTTGTGCACCCTCAGCCTGCTCAGTGGTGGGGTGTTATGTCCTGGCAGAAAAAGCCTTGGGTCTGCGAGCACTACTCAGTGATAATGAAAATATCTCCCTGTTATCATCTCTGTTTTCAGCGCAAATGCAAACCACAGCCCCACACTTATGAAGCAAATTAACTTTCTCCCAGCCAAAATTGCCACACTCTCTTCAGTTAAACATAGACTAAGCATATTTAATCTGAATAGAATGTTGCTGGAGCTCTTACAGAAACGGCATTGATGACATTGGGGTTTAACTTGAATTTTCAAGGAAAGTTGAAGCATATCCTTAATGAGTATTTAAGAGCAATTGAACAATTATAAAGGGTTGATGTAGATAGCCTGCTAAAGGATTCACTGACTCTCCACTCTTTTTGGCAGGTGGATGACATCTTAGGAGAAGGCAGTGATGAAAGTGACAGTGAAAAAAAAAAGCCAGAAGAGAAAGGTGAAAAACCTCAGATTAGTGCAACAGAGACTCTAGGAATGAAAACAGATCAGAGACCTGGATCAGCGTCATCATCATCATCGTCATCATCAACGTCAAGTGAAAGAGGCTTAACAGACAGCGTACCCAGGTATGAGTTTTTCAGATTCAAAAAGAAGCATAACTGATACTCTGTTGTGTTTTCTGCACTGTTCAGCATGCAATCTTTATATTGTTGTTAACCTCCTTATGTAGGTAACTTTTTTGTAACACTGAAGTTGTCATGGTTACCTCTCCAATGTTTTGGAATTGATTTAAGGAAGTGGTCATAGTAAATGTAAACAAGGATATTACCCATTTTAAACCAACTGAAGACCACTGAACTGCACTTATTTTAAAGTGGGCTTGATCCTGAGACCAGGACAGTGTCCTCTGCAGTGTTATTTTTAGTAAAATAAAGCATGGTCTTGGAAAAATAGTTTTTTTCATAATTGATTTGAGACATACTTTTATATCGGATGTTCATAAAAATGAAGTTGCTGAGACTTGTTTTCTGCTTGTAAAGAAATTTAAACTTGCTAGTTTCTTCTGCAAAAGTCATTTGAGTGTGACAGCATTGACTGTTGAATGATAACTATCAACCAACTTGCTAGTAATCTAGAACTTGATAAAATAAGTACTTATTTTAAATATGTTAAGGAATGGTTTTCAATCTGAAGCTCCTTAATGGTTTTTAAGCCGAGCAATATATAGAGAACAATATAAGATGAAGATTATAGCAGTTGTAATTTAGAATTTCTGGGATCATCATCCTGTAACTCGAAATGCTAGAAGTACAAACATGATTCAGATGTGCATTGTGGTTTCTGCTCTCCTAGCTGGACTCTGTTCACAATCATGTGAATTTAAGCACCAATAGCTTCTCCTTTATGGAGGATAATACAGGTAGTAGGACTTAAGCGACTTATTTACATTATCTTTTGTGAGCTTTGTTCTAGTGCAGGAAGGATGTATGAGAGCAATTGCAGTAACCACCGCAGAATGCAATATATAAATATTCATGAGGATGTTTTGATTGGGGCAGTAAGGTTGCTGTGTTATTGGAAAAGCAGCTACATGTGAAGCTTGCCCAGGCCTTTTATTGCAGGTATTTCTAATCACTGACGACCTTCAGAAAAACATCAGTCTGAAAGGCATGAGAATTTAATCTGCCTCAAATAGCTGGAAGAAAATTCCCTCCTAAATGAAGTTTGGAAGAGGAAGGGCAAGCCAGTGATGAATATTTTTTTGTATATCATTTGAAGCAGCAAGACATGGTGGTGGCATGTCACTGTTAATTCATCCTAGTAGTGACGTGTTCTGTTGTGTAGAAAATGCACCCAATTGTAAGAAAAACAAAAGAATTGTATTAAGGAACATTGCATAAGCTTATGGCTAAATACTGCTCCCCATGTATGGTTTACAAAGAGCAAGTACCTTTGTAATTAACTTGTCCTCTTTATAGGAAAGTTCGTAAGTATGCTTGGCAATGCTTCTGCACTCAGAAGCCATATTGCATTATTGCCAGAATAAAGTCTTAGAGCAGCTTCTTAAGTAATTTTTTTTTTCTATTTTTGACCTTTCTACCTCTTAAGAGTTTCACCTGTCAGTTTGTTAAATTACATCCAAGACTGAACCTGAACGGAGTGCTGGAAAACTTACAAAGTGCTGGTTCAGATGCTGACCCAGTGTCTGCTAGGCAGGAAATTCTGCTTGATAGAAAGGAGCCTCTGCCTGTCATCCTAATTCCATTTAAAGTTTGAAGTTGTAAATGGGAGTTCTCATGGCCAGTCAGTGTTGTATGTGCTAAAGAGAGACCGTACTAAGAAGAATTCTTAAGCAGCAGGATTAAATCTCCAGGGCCATAGTCCATCCCAACACAAATACTTGCAAACAGTTTCTGGGGGACGCATTTCAAAAAGCCAAGTGCTGTACAAGTGTGTACTTCCCAACAAGATCAGAAGTTTCTCTTCTGAAAATTGAAAATCTTTGGGGTGTAAGTGGGGTATTAATAGTGAGGCTGAATTTGTATTTAATAATTTTCAATTATTTCTGCTCTGTCATATAGCCTGAAGTTACAAGTTATTGGTTACCTCGAACACAGCTCTTGCCACATTTAGAATACAAAGCCTCTGTTGTCTTAAGGCTGCTCCCAACTGCTGGTTATGTAAATTCACCCCTGGGCCAGCTGCTTAAATCATTATTTTGCAACTTGTTAGGATCACCCTGATATGCAGTTATTAATGTTTCTGGAAAAAAAAAACCAAGAGAAGAGCAGTCCAAATATGATCCAATACTGTCATGTTCTGGCTTAGCTCATTTCTAGTAGATATGAGGCCTGCAGAGACTCAACAGAGTCATGGTCAGCAATGCTCCATTGCTCTGTTACACCTTCCCAGTAGTTACTGACATGAGAACCATAGCACTTACAAGATAAAAATCTAGCACTTCTGTTTAACGTTAGTCTTCAGTCTTGAAATCTAGGGAATACCTTGATCATTTCTCTGATAGGTGCTGTCTCTAAAATTCCCATGGATGGAGAAAAAAAAAAATCTTTGAGAAATCTGATAGCTACTAGAAGGAGAAGAAATGCAGCATCTTTCCTACATCCCCAGTTAGGTTGCAATTTGGCAGCCTAGGGTTGTATTAAAATCCTGGCTTCTTATGTGACTTCATAAAATGCTTGCCTTTATTTCACAAATGTCATGTGAAAAGGGGGCTGCATAGACCAAACAACGAATGTGAGTTTCATACCATGTAAAAAGAGGAAATAGAAATTAGTAGATTAAAGAAACATAGTTGTTTATATGATTCACATTTGATCAGCCTCTTGTGATTATCACCTCCATAACAATAAAATACATTTGGAGCTTACTTTTGTTTAGAAAATCTAAAGGAGGAAAACAAGTTTTTATTCTTAAGTAATCTTGATTTTTGTGTAGGTGATATTTTTCTGAGATACTGCTTATCTAATTAAAAAATAATACTGCTGTTTAGAGCTCTGATCCAGCTTTTGTCCAAGCAGAGAGGATGCTCACTTCATCAGGAGCTGGGCTTGAACCCCCTCAGTTCTACAGAAATTTTATACTTAGCATGAAATTCCACTTAACATAGTTGAAACATGCCACGCGTAAAATTTATTGCTGTAAGTTATGATAAGGAGTTATAAGTTGTGAAATTGCATGGGTGTTTTTAATAAGTGTTAGTAACAATGAATGGTACATCAGATGAAAAATCTGTTGAGACCAATACAGATAGAATTTCTTCATAAGAGAAAACTGAATGTTTAACTTCCAGTATATACCTAGCCACAAGAGGTATGTAATTAGTTGACATATTTCAGTCTTTAGGCTGTCAGTGCACAGTTTGCTTTATTTTTCAAGTGCATTTTGATTTCATTATCCTGTCTCCACTTGCAGTTCTCACATTCCCCATATTATCCTAAACTCGTATATTCTGAAGTAGTTGCTGTAATGTTTATTGAACAGATACATTCCATGTTAGTTTGCCTCGATACTGGTCTTTGTAAGCAGAGGAGAAATCAGGTGAAAGGCTGTGGCAGTCTCAAGAGAATGTATTTCATAAAAGGATGGACAGGCACATAAAACAAATAATGCTGTTGAGAAAATTGGCTGAGCAGTGTATCAAAGGTTGGGGGTTTAGCCTCTTTCCGTTTGTAGGTGCTAGAAATTTCTAGCATAAGTGTGCTGTGTGTCTGTTTACATACCTATTTTCTGATGCAAAGAAGACTTTGAAAATAGTTAACTAAATTGAGTTAGGAAATTGAGTGCATTTCATTTAATAAATTTAAATGTTAAAGGAATTGGGGCAATAAAAAAGGAATTTGAGATGTCCCATCTGTCACTGCCTTCTAGTGGCACAGCACAGTGGTGGCGTGTAGCCTTCTGTAGTACACCAAAAACTTCTCATAGGATGTTGGAAGTATTTAGTGATGAGTGAGATATGCAGGAAAAAAAGATCACATAGTCCTGGTCTAGTTTCTGAGCACTTGTGCTCATGTGAGATGCTGAGTTGCTAGTCCAGGTGAACGCTTCCATTTCTGTGTTTGTATGTTTGAGCGCAAGCTTTACGCTCAGGTTCTAATTCTTGAGGGAACGGACATGATGGGAACCTTCAGATTTTTGAAGGGCTGCTCATGCTGCAAACATCCCGCAAACATCCAGTACCTCTTTACGTGCCTCACTCGTGCCTGAGGAGTTATGGTCCAAGCAGAGAGTACTTTAAACAATGGGAAATTAGCCCAACAGCAACACTGAAGTATAAAAAATAAAAGCAGTTCATTTACTGATGCCATAATACTAGCTTTTGTGTAATCAGTATGTTTTATTTTTCAATGACTGAAGCAGGGAACTGAACTGTTGTAGCAGCATCCTATTGGCTATTAATAGTCACTATGAGGTCTCCAGTTCCCTGTAAGCTTAAGGGCTGCTTATGCTGTGGGAAGTTGTGGAGAAGTAACGGCTATTTGGGTGATAGGGCTCCTGAAAGCTTCCAGGTCTTGGTGTGAGGCTTCCACAAAGCACCGGGGGTTGGAGGCAGCTTGGTGTTTGGTAAAGGGCAGTTTTCACACGTGGGGAGGCCGTTTGGTTATTTGGTCTGGTCTTTGCATGAGACAACTTCCCATAAGGGTGAGTGGGAATTAAGGAGGAAGGTTGCAAACGTGGAACAGAATGATGTGCTGATCAATGAAGTCTGACTGGACTATTTTAGTCGTGAAAGACTGCGGCTGAAAAGTATGGTGGTTATTTGAACTGCACTCTTAAACCACACTTAACTGCTTAACAACTGATACAGTTAACTTTATTTAGACCTATGTACATCATACAGGTTTGATCACTTATTCACTGAAGACCTGTATGTATCTTTCATTTGATTTTTGTACGTTTTGTTCAGGTTCTCAGTATGCTTTGGTTTTTTTCAATGAACTTTTTTCTAAATGCTCTCAATTCACAGTGCCGTGGCCAGTGCTTTTACAGTGTTCAGTTCCAGTGTTGACAATGTCAGCTTGTGTAAATCCGATGTAAGGGCTAGTGGTTGCTCTGCTGAGAATTTCTTTACTTTGGAATGGATATTTCAGTACTTCGTCATTTTTTTCAGCTTAAGAAGGAAGTATTCTCCTCTGAATAACTAGTGAGAAGAAATTTAATAACTAAATTGATACCAGCAACAAAATCTTGCTTGCGAGATTTAAACTTTCTTTTTAAAAGTATAGCTTAGAGAAATGTTTTCTTTAGCAAAATGCTCTTATTGATAATTTCTGCATCAGTCCCAAGTAAATTCTCTTTTTTGACTGATGGAGAAATCATAATACTAAGAACAAATGGCTAGCTTATAAAAGAGATGTATGAAATGGTAGTCCACACTTGGACTTCAGCTTATTTTCAAAACATCTGAAATGCCTTCTGCTTTTGTACATTTTCACTGTGAGTTTTACATGTATTAAAATGCTTCTTTCTGGAATTTAGTATAAAAGTTACTTTGCTACAGAGTGGTATTGATCTGAAGTCTTCCAGGGAGTGTCCAGAATAAGTCTTTGAACTCTGGTTGAACTAAAGCAAATTCTTTTGCTCATTTTTGGCTGTAGGATTAGAGAAGTCTCTGCATATTAAAGCTGCTCTCTGAGATTTTTCAAAAGCAGGTTTCAATGGTCTGCCTATTCTTTGTAATCTTAACAAATAAGAATCATGATTTAAATTAAAATACAGTTGTGCTACATGATTCATGATGTAAGGTAACACTTCAGCTATCTATAGAAAGGGCTTGCTAGTTCATAATCAAGGAAAACTGAGCCCAGAATCTCAGAAACTCATCAGTTGTCTTTTTTCTACCCATTTACTAGTGATAATTTCAATCATTTCAAGTGTTTTGTTTTAAATATAACAGTAGTTCCTTTGAATAGCCTCTTCGCTAGAAGACAGAAATTAATTTGGCTTTCTTGCTTCCTGCCAGAAGACTGCTAAAAACTCCTGTGCAAAATTTTGTTGATGTCACCTTTTATCCTAATCAAAGTAGTATATTCACTGTCAACATAACTTTCTTCCAGTTCCTAGTCTTGAGACAGTTGGCTTTGAGAATCTTGGATCCAAAGTTTACAACTCGGTGCTTCCCAGGCTGTCAGCCTCACATTTGTTATTCGTAGTCATCTGAATTCTTATTTTTGTTGTTTTTCTTCCAAAAACTGTTTCAATGCCAATCTATTCAAAATGTATTAAGGAACAAATTGGTATGGGCAAAGTCTTGTTGAAAGCACCCTTAATTTCAAACATAGCTGGCAAAATAACTGTAGATATTCAAGCTTTTTGCCAAAGAATAGTGGTCATCTGTTTTCTTATCCAAGCAACTCACTGCATTGAGCGAAGTCTTAGTGGTATTACTCTGGATGGTCTTCCAGAGCTCCTCTCTAAATGATGTGAGTATACTGTTGATTTGATCTTCACAGTATAGAAAAACTGAAGATCTAAATTTAGAAATACTGGTGGATTAAAGTCATCCTTTTCTGCCTCCCTAATCACTTGCTGCATCAGCATAGCTCAGTTATTTGTCAAGCAGTCTGAAGAGCCTCTCTGTAAGGTCCCCCTGGACAGAACACGCTAGCTCCTTTCCCTTGAAGTAGAATTTATTTACAGGGACACTCAGTAATGGGTAACTGCAAAGCAAAACAGGGATCGATATTTCTATATGTGGTCAGCACTTGGGTGTGCAAGAAAACATTATGCTTAGTTCTGGAGCAAACAAATCCTAAAGTAAACAATTACTTACCACCGTAAGTGAAAGAACTTGAAAGAAGAAAAATTTAACTTTTATTTTGCTCTCATTGATACATCTTTTCCCAAGTAATTGCTTCAGACATTTAATCTGAATCTATGTGGTGGGTGGTTATTCTGAAGTACTTAAGTTTCTGGAGCAGTAGACTTTAGCCATGCATAATACTGAGGTCCTTTTGTAAGTCTCCCATTCAGATCTCCCTCTGTAAGAACTAATAATTGGAATTGGCCCACACTGGAGCATCAGCCCATTTCTAAAACTGCACTGTGGTTTTGGCTGTGAGCCTGCCAAATCAGTGACTCTGGGACTACAGAAGAAAACCATCTCATTTTAAAGACTCTGTCCCCTCAAAACTTACGATGTCTATACTTGTATTGCAGAAGCAGCGTTTCAGTTAGGTGTTGTTGGATTAGGTTGAGTCTTGCAGCTTGTTTGGGTGGTTTAAGATCTCTGCATGGAATGAAGATTGCTGGAAAACTTGAGAACTTAATACAGCCCGTTTATTATTATTGGCACCAAGATAATGAATCTCCAATTAAACAAAACATGTTTTATAGGAGCAGCAACTTATTATTTATTATTCCTTCATGTAATTTGGTAAGTAAATGTAGTTTTCCTACTTCACTACTACATTTTATTGAGCATCTTGCTTCATTTTAGTGAGATCCAGTATGTCTCCACCAAAGGAGGAAACACACTCAGCCTTTGAAGACAGTGAATAATCATTGAGTAGGGAAAAACACGGCCCTGAACTCTACAAAATTGAAAATCTTTGACAGGCAACTACCTCTCCCAGCTGTGGGAAAAGCTGATTTGATTGAAGAATTTGCAGTGATAGGTGGCATTTGTCAGCTTGAAGGTACTTCCCTGGAAATTCCCATTCTTAAGGTGAGGCAAGTAAAGAAAGCTCAATGTAGATGATGTGATGGCTCCAATTTCATAGATTGGTACACTTCTGAAGTTTCTAGTTGTTGGGAAGAGTTTGAGTTTGTTTCATAGAGGACAGCCCAAAATTGTCTTTGTAATTATTGCCATGATTAGTCTAATTTCTTATAAATTCAGTCTAATTCAACATTTTAAATTCAGCATCTGGGAAAAGAAAACATGCTTCAGGTAATAAGAGTTAGTGATTAATGTCTGGTTTATATAACAGAATATTCTAATTAAAATTTTTGCAAGGTTACCACAAGTTTAAAACGTAACTGATGTGGGTAATGCATGATCTGAACTAGATGGTGTGTTTCAGGTCTCTGCAGTACTCTGGTGAAGGGCTGAAGTGGTTATTTGGGGAAGGAGGGGTATTTTTGAGGCATTAAGTGCTGAAACTCCCACCAATTTCCTTTTTCTCAAAAGAGTTGATTGAATTCAGCTTCCAAAGTGGATGTTTTTGCTCTTGTTTCCTGGTGGTACAAATTTTTCCAGATATAATGAAAGTTCTCACAGTTACAAGCTAAGGATATGCTTAAATGACTGTATTCCCTTACATTTTTAACTGTTTGGAAGTAAACAGACTGTATGTAGTACACATAAGCAGTTTTAAAATTGCTGCAGTTTCTGTTAGGTTCTTTTTCCCAGAAGCAATGGTTTAACACTCCAGATTGAAACCCAGGATTGGCTTCTAAAGACAGGCGCTTCTGTTGGCAGGACATCTTGCTGTTTTCACATGAGCCAGCTGTTCTGCAGGATTTTAATGTCACTTCCGTTTGGAAGTGATTTTGATGAAGACTCTAAGAAGGAAGAGGGCCCTGGGCATGTGAAGCATAATTTGCTTCTGTACTTAAATATCACTGAGTGAGTGTCCACTGGGGGGGTTGGCACAGAAATATTTTTGAGTTTATATGCGCTTTCTCACAAAGAAAACTTGATCTATGATATATGTATACGTTATATACATAATTTAAAATATATACCCCCCCACTTATTCACACTAACACGTTAGAATGAGAATATATTCTCAGAATATTCCTACTTGTCTTTATTTAGGGTTGTAATGAAGTAGTGATGGAAATAAAATTAACTGCTGATGTGCATGCAGGTGTGTTCTAAAGTATGTTCCAGTGGTATGAGGAGATAGGCAGCAGAGTTACTGCATGAGTGTTAACCTGCAGCCCGGTAATGTTTATGTGGGGCAAGTATCTAAAATACTTACCTGACCCAAACTTTCTGCTGTTGTACCAACGAGAAATCACACTGCTGTACTGCCTACGAGCCTGTTACATTCCAAGTCCTTATGGACAGAATGGAGCCTTCGACAGGTGCTAAGCTGTTATAGTGGAAGGCATTTGTCTTTGCAGAAATGGTAAACATTTTAAAAGGTGGGATCAGTAGCGTTGAGTTTCCTGACACATCCTTCTTGTATAACTCCGTTTTACTGGCTTGTAGCTTTGCCAGACAAACTGCTAGAGCTAAAATACTCTCAGGCTTGCTCTGTGCTTCACACTTCACTGCTTTCAGAAAAAATGAGGTAAAAATGATTCAGCCATGTAAGCTGGGGGTAGAAAGTTAAAAAAAGAAAAGAAACCCACTAGCTTTCCAGTATTGGAAAAGGTGTTTATGGCTTAGTAACCCTTGATTTTAGAGTGCTGGATCTCAGGTAGCAGGTTTCATATGTATCAAGGATATGCCTTTTTCAGACCTGCCCTGGTTCTGGCCAGGCCAGAGTCAGCCTCCCCAAGCAGCCAGCCCAGGTGAGCTGAGTTAGCCTCAGCAGTTTCCACAGCACCTGACATCACTCCCCCATAACAGGGCTGGTGGGGAGGGGTGCTCCTGAGTTCCTCCAGGGCAGCCTGAGTTCGGCTGGGGTGTTGGGTCAGTCTTTGCATCCTGCAGTAATCTGTTATTGTCCGGTCAGTAAAGCACTCTGTGTTATCACTGGGTGTGAGTGTAATTGGCCACAGGCTGTTGTTTCCCTTTCACGGTGATTTTGTCAGCAAACTGTCCTTATCCCAATCCACAGGCTCTGTCTGTTTCTCCTCTGGGAGTGAGCGAGCGGTGTGTGGTGCTCAGCCACTGCTTGGGGCTGAACCACCACAAACCCCCCCTTGACAAACTTGGACAGTTTTCAAAGTTCTGAGTATGTGTTTCTCCCAACAGTTTGTTACGCATAGAATTGTAGAATGTGTTAGGTTGGAAAGGACCTAGTCCAACCCACCTGCAGTAACCAGGGACACCTTGAACTAGATCAGGTTACTCAGAGCTTCATCAAGCCTGACCTTGAGTATCTCCAGGGATGGGGCCTCCACCACCACTCTGGGCAGCCTGTTCCAGTGTAATCTTCGATTATCTTAGGATCTGGTTAGTGACCACCTTCAAAAGTTCATTAGGGTTGCTCTAAGCAACTGGAGCTCATCCTATCAATGTTTAACCACATTTTTTAAGTAGTAAGAACGTTATTTTTTTCAA
The DNA here is from genome assembly GCA_013400835.1 of Zapornia atra. Taxonomy (NCBI): domain Eukaryota; kingdom Metazoa; phylum Chordata; class Aves; order Gruiformes; family Rallidae; genus Zapornia; species Zapornia atra. Next base: position 61,082 of record VZTU01013837.1, read on the forward strand.
TAGATGATACTTCTGTTTCAAATACACTCTTAGGGTTGATTCTCAGCTTTTTGTGTCTACCTTTCCTGGTAATGCTGACCTCTGCAAATGTATGTGTATTAGAGCTAGCTGTTCTACCACACGCACGTGTGCTCACACACAAAAATAGTTTGGGGAGATGGTGCATTTCACCAACTTTGAATCATTTAAGGCAAATTCAGCCTTTCGTACTCCTTTCTGATTTAAAGCATGAAAATTAGTTTTTAAAAAGCAAACTGTGCAGAGGATAGCTATACTTGAAAAATGCCCACGCTTTGTTTCATTTGAGCAGCTTTGTTCCATGAAAAGTGGATTTCATTGAAGTCAGATACTGTCCAAGGTCTTAACTGATTCCTTCCCTATAGCAATCTTTGTGATGAAGCTTCAGTATATCCTGGTGAGTTATTCTAAGTGTGTCTTCACTCGCTGATCTGTGGAGCTTTAACTAAAATTAGAAAATTAAGTAGATTTTTAAGCAGAAAAGTTCAGCAGTATTGGAATGTAATTGCAAATGTCTGGAGAAGTCACTGACAAACTCAACTGTTATAAAAATTCTTCCAATATGGTGTTATAATTATCAGTGGAGAATTAAAAAATGCAGAAGGAAAAAATCACTTGAGTTGGAAATACTATCCTTAAAATTGCAAATACTTGCCAACGTGCTTCTGTTTATCACCCCGCTTGCTATCTTAAACTAGATTTGTGGGTTTTCTCCTTTTTAAAGCTGTCAATCATACCATTTGACTGTATATGTACTTCTAAAAATCATTCTTATGCTATGGCCTCGTGAGTAATATATAAAGGTAGTGCTTTATATGCCAATGTAAGTAATATTGCAGTTTGCTAAGCCAGTTTTTCGTCGAAAGGACCATTTGAAGACTTTTACAATAGAGAAAATAACTAATCAAATGTCATATAAGTCTGTAAGTTTCTATGCAAATTTAAACCAAAATTTTGCCTCTAAAATTCCATTTTGATGATACGGAGAGTTATGCTGTATCTATGTAAAATGGAGAAAAGAAATCATCTTAACTGCCTGAAAGAATTTAATGTTGTTTACGTTTTGCCATATATTGCTCAGTAGACTTGAATCATTGTAGAAATAAAACCTGTAGGCTTCTTAACAAATCAGGAAGAATTTCCACTCTATTGTTTAAAGCTTTTCCTTAGTTTTAGTTGTCATTTGCCTGTTAGGTAACCGCTAGTCTTTTGATCTGCCTTGATGGCACAAGTACTGTAAAAGCATGACCAGAAGGATGGGGAGTTCTGTCTCCTCATTACTGAGGTTAAGTGTTATTGTTTTTTCTGGTAAAGTGCTGGGTTATCCTGTAATTAATTTAAAGCCACTGCAGAATATAGTTTAAACTGTGTTTTATCTGAGAAACTGAATTGCTTTTTTCCTTCTGATTTTTAGAGCAAAATGGCAGATGCAACATGACTTCTGCCCCAAGGAAGCAGTCACCTGCAGGCAGTGCCTGTGTGTTTTCTGAGGGGGAGGGCAGGACAGGGGTTCCCTCCCCAGTGTGAGATAATTTTGTTAGTGCAAAACTACTTTTCACATCTGCAGTAGCCAAGAACTGTGAGGCGGCTTTGTTACTCATGGCTTGGAAAGCGAGTTACTACCCTGACTCCCCACTCTTCTTCAGTGTCTCCTCATATCAAAAAATTATCAGTTATCTCATGTTGAAGAGTATTGTCGCTTAATCAAGCAAGAAGAGAAGAGTGCTTCCTGCAGGGAGGGACTGCAGAAATCTGTTTTCTTTTTCAGCATAATATTCAAACACTTTTGCCCTGGGAAGACATCTGCCTTCTAAAAAAAAGCTACCACTTTGTCTAGACCTTAACTTTTTGCTCTCCAGCAAGGTTCATTGGGCACAGTGAAGAGGGTTAATGGAATGAAGGATCCCACTCACTCCACAGGGTCCTGTGCCATCCATCCCACCTCCTCAGACAGTATTCGGCTATTTTTGTTGTTCAGTTCTGTTTAAAGTCTGCTTTTGTTCTGGAGGTTTTTCTTCTTACCTGGGCAGAAGTACCACTTTCTTTTGAAGGAGCACAAGTAACACACAGGTTTGGTAAAAGTCAGAGAGGGATTATCACTTTAGGTCTGCATTTCAGGTGATTTAAGGAGTTAAATATGTATTTTTATTCCTGGTTTATAGGCATGCACACTTCTTCATGAAAATGCTGACAGATCTTACAGCTTTTTTTCTATTTGAAAAACACATATAATATATATACAAAATATATACAAAAGTTTTCTGAATTTTGCCAAAAAAGATTCATAGAAAAATTAGTTTAAAATAGGTTTAACCTAAAGGGTTTAAGGTGTTAATGCTACATGCTATTTCAAAGCAGCTTTACTGATTGTGTTGTCTTTTCTTAAGATTTAGAGAAATCTTTTTGACATTTAGATTAGATCATGTATATCTTTTATACAAAATATTTGAAATAATGGTATTTGCTAAATAGCAATGGTATTCTGCACATTTGCTGTGTCTGAATTATGTCTTTTAGCTAATTTGTTCAGTTGTCTTTATTGAATTCACAGGAGGAGTTGTAATGCTTCATAGATTGCTTTTCACAGGCTAATTCAAAAGTCCATAGCTGTGAAAGGATTACACCCAATTTTCTTCCAAGAAAGTTTTTATGAGCAGAAAGGTCTTTGTAAGTCTTTCTGTGCTGAAGCACTGATTTTTTTTTTCCCAACTTTTTTCAGTATTAAATGAGATTAGATCTACAATCAGCTATAATGAGTGCCCTGTAAAACTAGACTTTTTTTCCTCCTCCTCCAAAGCTATGAAGTGAGTTAATGTATGTTATGCCTGGGTGTTTTGGTTTTGTATGGCAAGTTTCTGGTGGAGGAGGGGACTGTAGGGGTGGCTGCTGCAAGAAGCAGCCAGAAGCTTTCTCTAGGCCTGACAGTAAATACCAACTGGGCTCAAGGCTGCACCTACCGCTGACCAAGGCCGAGCCCATCAGTAACGCTCACAGCACCTCTGGAAATCACATTTAGGAGAAAAAAAACCCACAAACAGCTTCTTTTTGCTGCCAGAGAAGGGAGAAAATGTAAGAAACTCTACATACACCAAGGCCAGTGAAGAAGGGGGGGAGGAGGTGTTCCAGGTGCCAGAGAGAAAGATGCCCCTGCAGCCCATGGAGAAACCCATGGTGGAGTGGGTGTCCCCCCACAGCCTATGCAATATTATAAGGCCCAGACCCCACCTGCAGCCTGGTGGAGAGGCCCCACACTGGAGCAGATGGAGACATGTGGAAGATGCTGTGACTGACATTGGAGCAAGCTCCTGGTAGGATCTGCAGCGCCTTGAAGACAGAGGCCCATGCTAGAGCAGGCTTGCTGGGGGGACTTGTGACTCTGTGGGGGACCAGGCTGGAGCAGTCTGGGCCTGAGAGACTGAGACACATTCAATGATTCATAAATCATTGAATGTGTCTCAGTCCGCACCCCATAGCAGTGACCCATGCTGGGGCAGCTGGTGAAGAGCTGAAGCCCTGTGGGAAAGGGCTCGCACTGGAGAAGTTCGTGGAGTGGGACCCCACACTAGAGCAGGGGAAGGGTGTGAGGAATGCCCCCTTCTACCCCCCACCCCCATTAAGAGGGAAAACAAGCTGTGAGGAACTGATCAATCTCCATCTCCCCCGTGACACTTGGGGTGGGGGGAGAAAGGGAGAGAAGTCATGACTAAATTTAAGTCTGCAAAGGGGGAGGGGTGGGGAAGGTGGTTTAAAATATGGTTATACTTCTCATTATCCAAATCTGGTTTCACTGGGTGTGTAGTGTGGTGTAATAAATTAGATGGGTTTTTTTATTCTGTGTTGAGGCTGTTTTGCCTGTGACGCTGATTGCGGAATGATTTCTCCCTGTGCTTATCTTGACTTCTAAACCTCTCAATATATATTTTCTCCCCTGTTCAGCTGAAAAGGGGAGTGAGAGAGTAACTTTGGTGGGTATCTGGCCTCAAGCGAAGGTCAGACCACCACATTGAGGGACTAACTTTAAACCATATGGAAACTTTAAGTTGAAAACTGGGTATATATTAGTTTATTGGGTTTTGCGACATTGGTGAGCCAGTATCAGGTGAAGGTGCAGAGGAGTGTGTATTCTATACCCTTACCAGAAGCTGGATGGAAAGATGTTGAAAGTTATTGGTAGGTCAATGTGGTCTAAAGAATATAAATGTGTGGTGCTATTTTCAGTACGTTATTTTATTTGATAGTATTTTAAAAAGTCAGGCATGCCTGACTAAATTTATTTTTTTGAAGGAACATATCATTTCTAGGAAAAGAAAAAAAAATTAATTTCTACATATGAAAGGTTATCTGTGAGTTCTGCCACAAAAGAGGACAACAGTGTTAGAAAGGGAGGTTGGTACTGAAGATTTCTTTTTAGGAAGAGGGAATGGAGTTCTTTAATACAAGCAACAAACCTCAAAATTATAATTTTACTGAAGATCCTCTTCATTTTCTATTATGTGCTATCTGATTGAGGGAACTGTTCCCCAGTGGGATTTTTTTGAGCTACAAGCCATACCAATTTGCTTGGGTTTTAAAGAGAAAGTTATCTCTCTACTAATATCTTAAACCTTCAGAGCTGGTCTGTGTGTCCTTCACTTTTAGCTTTTGCATTTAGGCTTTTTTTTTTCTGCTGCTGTGTTGAAGTTTTTTATTCTACTCCTAATTTAAAGGAATTAAGCTTTATGATCTCATAAAAAATTCACACAGACAAGTCTCAAAACTCATAAATCATAAAGCATAGTTTGAAGTACTCTAGCTGTTCAGGAAACAGATGTATTATTTCTTTCAAATAACTTTCAAATTTCTTATGAAATAAATCTGAGAAGAAACTATAGCACGTGGTGGTAAATGCTTGAAAAGCTGAGAAATAAAGCATCAGCCTCTCTGCAGGAAGTAGGTACCCAGCTCTCAGTGGAGAAGGAAAGGGTGGTAAGTGAGTGGTGCTCTTGTGCTTAGAGGTTGTGGGTTAGCCTGGTTCAGGAGTGTGCCTTTGAAGCGGTGCTTTCGTGCGCCCCCCAGAGGGGTCTGGAGTTCACCCTTTCAGTCAATCTAAGCTAGGATTTAAGCTAAGAGCTTGCTGCTATGGACCTTCAGTCTGCAGGGTGAGTTTAGAGCTCGTCCACAGTGACACTCTTTTTCCTGCCTTTGATCAGCCGTCTGGCCCCCGAGCATGATGTCTTCTCTCAGTACGTACAGTGTCAATAGTAAATAGTCACCTGGAACATTACTCTGTTGAAAGTTTTGTATGCTTTCATGGCTGGATTCCTTTTTCTATCACTTTTGACAATCTATTATATCTCAATAGCATTCATATTTTTGTATTATCACTTCTTCATTATTTAAATGTTGGGACATTGCAGTACGCTACTTTATTTTAAATTTTTGAGTGGTAAATTACTTAAATTATAAGAGTGGCACTTGATGAATGACAAAATCAGCTATATAACCAAACGAATGCACAGCTTAGGTTTTTTTTTATAAAATCACTCAATTAAGTAGATGAGACATTCATATCTTCAAGCTTGTTAATGAATTTAATAGCCTAAATTTTCAAGCTAAAAATATAGCTACTACAACTCAAGTTAAGTTGCAGATTAAATTACAGTTGTGTTTCCAGCTGCTGATTAGTCTTGTTGGTACACAGTGTGCATGTGGATGGCAAGAAAACTGTAAGAAGAATACTTGAGAAGTGAAATCTTAGTATTCAGTAAGTTGAGGACAGGCGTGGTTGCAGTTCACCTCAGTTTTGTTTGAGAGATTTTCTCTGCAATTTTGGAGTTGATTTTATTCCTATAATGTCTATAAGAATCTACTGTCGTCCAATTACACTGAAGTAACACACGCTCAGTACCTCAGCTTTTTCCATGTCTTTCTTTCATTGGGCCCCCTGCCCCATTCAGCAGCAGGCTGTTACAAGAACTTGCTGTCTTGGACAATATCAGCATCTCATGGTCACGGCAGCCGAGGCTGCTGTCACACCCTCAACAAGCCTCTCCTCATTTGTGAATATGGGATCTAGCAGAGCACCTCTCCTCATTGACTTCTCTGTTGCTTGGGTTGGGAGCTGTTGTAGGCATTAGAAGGAAGACTGGGGTCATACTGTGCAATGATGGAGAAAGGAATGTTATTTGAGCAACATTAAGTAAAAGGTCAAAACATAATCTTCAGCACTGAAATGCTGAAAATGAGCTAGTACATTACAAATTCTTCCAATTTGTCCATCACTTCCAAACAGCACAACTTCCAGCACAGCATCTACTTTCTTAGCTTATAAACCCCTCAGAACTGAGGTGGCTCCATGCAGTACAAGTTAGATGCTTCCAGTGAGTTCTCAGTGAAGGGTTTGTTTGGATGGGTTTTTTTCCTTTATTACACTGCTTTTTTTCACCCACCTGAGAACAGTGTCTGGTCTTGCAGTACAGAAATCTGGGCTCTTGCAGTACCCCAGCCTCTATCAGTGGATCTAAATTTTGCTTGGTATCTTTTACCCTGTACTTCTGCTGCACCTGATAAGGCTTGTATTACCTGAGTTTTCTGTTATCAAAGATAACCCAGCTTAGCCCCTGGTACTGAGCTGATCTTTGTATGTTTTGCTGGCGGGAAAAGGAACGAAGTGACCCTCAGCATACAGTCTGGCTGACCCTGTTCTGTACAGCTGTAAAAATAGGGAGCGTTGCAGTCAAATGTGTTCTTTGGAAGTGTAGTTTTCTCTGAAACGATTTGATCAATAGCAGCCAGTTATTAAAAGCTGTTCCATCTAGCTTTCTCTAGATGCTATTGACATACTGCATCAAAGTATGGAAGAAAGAAAGGTAAATGGCGTGTTGTCCTCAGTAGAAAGGCTCATCCTCCAAAAGAGGTTGACAACGGTGACACAAACGCTTGCAAGCCTTGAAAGTTTTCATTCACTCTACCAATTAAAACTTCTTTGATATTCGCTGTCACCTTTTTCAGAGTTTTAGCATTGCTAAATTTTTAATATGAAAAACCACCCTTCAAACCCTTACCATCTCCTGTGTTCACTAAGCTCTCCTTCCAGCCCCTCATATGGATTTAACCTTCTTCACTGTTCATAAAGGAAGATGTATGTACTTTAAGCTGATGTTTTATTTCCAGAAGGTGAATACAAGGGTGTAATGCTGGAGGCCAGATGCCTACCAGAGTCACTCTATTGCTCCCCTTTTCAGCCTGACAGGGGAGAAAATATATAGAGAGGCTTAGGAGTTGAGATAAAGACAGGGAGAGATCATTCTGCAATCAGCATCATGGGCAAAACAGGTTCAACACCAACTTAAAAGGCATCTAATTTATTACACTACACACAGAGTGAAACTAGAGTTGGATAATGAAAAGTACAACCAGGTTTTAGAATGCCTCCCTCCACCCCCCCCCTTCTGAGCTGACTTCACTTTAGTCATGATTTTGCTCCCATTCTTCTCCTGCCCCAGGTGTCACAGAAGGAGATGGGCCCTGGGGCTTTGGTCAGTTCCTCACGTTTTCCTTCTTAGCTGGGGGAAGGGGAGGAGGGGCATTCCTCATACCATTCCTCTGCTGCACTGTGGGGTCCCACCCACAGGAGACAGTCCTCCACAAACTTCTCCAGTGTGAGCCCTTTCCCACAGGGCTTCTGCTCCTCACCAGTCTGCCCCAGCGTGGGTCACTGCTATGGGGTGCATAGAATACATAGAATGTCTCTCAGGCCCAGAATGCTCCAGCCTGATCCCCCATGGAGTCACGAGCCACACCCACACACACACACCCCCAACAAACCTGCTCCGCTGTGGATTTCTCTCTGCGTGGGCTGCAGGTCCTGCCAGAGGCTGTCTGCAACATGGGTCACAGCACCTTCTGTATGTCTCCACCCACTCCAGCATGGGGCTGCAGGTGGGGTCTCGGTTACCTATCATCTTCCATAGGCTGCAGGGGACACCCGCTCCACCATGGTTTCTCCATCTCTCTCTGGCACCTGGAGCACCTCCTCCCCCGCCCCCATCACTGACCCTGGTGTCTGCACAGTTTCTTAAATCTTCTCACTGCCTTCTCTGGTGGCAAAAAGCAGCTGCTTGCAGGTTTTTTTGTCCTAAATGTGATTCCCAGAGGTGCTGTGACCGTCGCTGATGGGCTCGGCCTTGGTCAGCGGTGGATCCGGCCTTGAGCCCAGCTGGTGTTTGCTCTGTCTGGCCCAGGGGAAGCTTCTAGCTGCTTCTTACAGAAGCCGCCCCTGCAGCCCCCTCTTCCACCAGAACCCTGCCATGCAAATTCATAGCAGACATCCATATTGCTTATCAAGGAATGGTGTCTTATTTCCCGCAACTGAAAAAATAAATGTGTTTTTCTGAGGTTCAGAACCCTTCTCCATTTCATCACTTCTCAATTTTTACATATTGGGACATCTTCACAGAAAAGCAGGTTTCTTTTGTGATGATGAGTGAGAATTTGAATTAGAGAAGAAAAGGTGCACGAAAGGAAGGTACAAGTCTTAGGGCAACTAACAGAAAAGATATGAAGTGCCAGGGTTGCTGGCTTGATGTTTGGGAGGGGGCAGGGGGAAGTGAATACAGCAAAATCATATTCTGAAGACACCAGAGAGAAGAAAATACACTCTTGTAAATCAAAATCATGTACTTTGCGTATAAAACACCACATACTTTAGATGGCAGAGTCATCATTGGAGTTTCTTCTTGCTGTGGTGCACCCTTCCAGGGATAATGAGATGATTGTATTTTCTATTAGATAGGTCTTTCATCCCAAGCTGGAGAAAGAGTAGTTCTGAATTATTTCCTTAATGTCTTAAGAGTTCAAGTACAGTAATGCCTGTCTTAGATACCCTCTGTTAGACCTGCTGGTAGTATTTTAAAGCCCTGTAATTGATCAGACTTCCTATTATGTGAAGGCACTCTTCTAGATGAAAATGCAGTAGCATCTTTCTAAAAATAAAAATGTGAATGAATAATTCCCATGGGCTAGCTGAGGCTTTTATACTCCCTGAATTCCTGATTGCTTGTTTTCCTCCTTCAGTATCATCTGTCATCTTCCTTATTCCCTTAGGCTTCAGAAAGGAAGCAGCATTATAGCAGCCTTTCAGAACCTAGAGGAGGCCTCCAAGAAGGCTGGAGTGGGGCTCTTTGTTAGGGAGCATAGCGATAGGACAAGGGGTAATGGGTTAAAACTAAAATACAGTAGGTTTAGATTAGATATTAAGAAGAAGTTAATTACTCTGAGGATGGGTGAGGCACTGACACGGGTTGCCCAGAGAAGCTGTGGCTGCCCACTCTTTGGAAATGTTCAAGGCCAGGTTGGATGGGGCTTTGGGCACCCTGGTCTAGAGAAGGGTGTACCTGCCCAATTTTTTGTCCCCTTAAGGTACTTCACATTTTTCAACCAGTTTTCAAGGAAGAAATACAAAGTTTTCAAATGTAAACAGAAAGATAGCAGATGCAAAGCTACAACTCACGCAGAGCTAGATGCTATTAGCTGTACATTTTTCTCCTCCACATAAAGCATACTCTTAATCCTGTGGAAAGCAGGAAACTCTTTAAGTGTAAATTTGTTATTACCCAGAATGGTACCAGTGGAATAATGGAGATTATGTGTGTGCACGACTATCCCTCTCACATGTAACTGTCTGTGCTGCAAGGGAAAGGACATAAGCACTGGTCTCCAGAGTGATACAAGCCTTAGAATGGCGTAGTAGATTGTGGGTTTTTTCTCAAGTCCACTTTTGTTAAATAAGAAAACCAAACCCAACCAAAACAAACCCTCTATCTTTTATCCTTTTATGTAGCACACATATAGTAATTCCAGAATAAGAGGGCAGAAGATGTGCAGTATGTAAAGCACTAGCCTAGCTCTGAAAGTACTCTAGTGAGATGAAGAGATGAAGAGCAATTGCTTTTGCCATCCAGAGTTTGCAGTAACAGTCAGCTTTGCAAGAGACTGAGGTTTTTGATGCATGGGTAGTCACAGGTAGAAATTTAAGGAAAGTAACATCTCCCTCCCGTTCTTCTGGCAAGTTGCTGCTCCATAATTAAAGAGGTTGCATGCAATATGGATCTTTGACACTTGGCCCTCAAACTTTTGTTTTTGAAACATTAAGTTCACTTAAAGTTTTCACTTTGTGTGTTTGAATAGTTCTGTATCAGAAAAAACATGAAAAATTCTGCAATAAAGCTTTTCAAACGTGAAACATTTTTCTTAAATTCCAGTTTTCCAGTTACTGCACTCAGCTTAAAATTCATGTCAAAACAGAGAAACAATTATTTTTTTAACACATCTGCACACATACCTCCTTTCTGTATTCTTGCTGAAATTCTACAGGTCTATTTTTCTAATTTTTTTTTTCTCCTTGAAGAAATAGTTCTCCTATGTAGAAGTTACTAATGTGCAAAGAAAGGAGGATGGGATTGCACTCTGCTGGGGGATGTTGAGTTACTCAAACTGGTTCCATCCCCATTTATGGCAAAATCAAAACTAGAGAATGACTACTGAGAAAAAACAGGTCTGACTAGGTCTAGAAGCATAAATGAGCAGGGAAACAAAGGCATGCTTATCCAGCTGGTGGAAAGGAAGGAAGGTCCTTGTTCTAAGAATCCAGACATATGTGTGCCATTGATATATATGTAGCACAAGCCGTAGATGGAAGTCTGCTTCAGGAGAAATCATAGAAGGGCATCGTTCAATTCAAAGCTGCTGCTTATAGGTTCTGAAACACTTTGAGCTGCTAATTGATGAGCTATTACAAAGGCCTGATACAGTATCTGTTAAAGAGAAGTGTGTGTTTCGGAAAGCCTCAGATTATTAACTGGAGAGGAAACAAGTAATCACAGGAGTGTGTAAACTTTCCTGCATTTGAACTGTTAATGAGAGCTAGAACTAGCCAAGGGGCTGGTTCACATTTTGATGGAGACTGAAATAGTCTTGTCTGTCTGTGTGTTTCCTATAAGGTGCGCAACCTGTGCCTGTCTGCTTGAAGTGCCAAGCTGCTGTGTTTCCACTGCAGCTTTTTCTCCTTCTTCTAACATGGAGATGTGCATCGTCACAGAGACTTTTAGAAAACAAACTGGGCAGCCTGAAACTTCTCTGTCCCAGCCAAGTGCACCTTGGCACAGAATTAACCTGGAAAGCAGACAGCTTTGTTATAACGTGGACAGCGCTAGAGCCTGGGTTAACTTCAAGGCTGCTCTTTAAGGTGTAGCTGGGCCATTTCCACAGTCCTAAAATGACAAGAGTTGCAGTTAGGTATATTGTATCCTGTCCTTAAGTGAGCTGGCTCTGCAGTCCAGCACGCAGGGTTGATGCTTACTTGCTGTCCGAGGGCGGCTTGTGGCCCGCTCGCAACTGCTGCGGCAGAACAGAGTGTGTGCGAGCGAGCATGCTGCTGGCTATCATATGGTTGTCTTGTCCTTCTAAACTGCAGTATTTTCACAAACACATGGCTTTTCTTTCATAAATCTTATGTAGCTGGTGCCATAGCTGAAGTTCAAGGGGACTGACTGGTTTTGCTGGTTTCTCCTGGGATGGCACTTTATGGAGAGAATGTCTGAACTTTCCTTGTACGTGTCTGAACTTCTTTCCTTGTACAGTGTTCCCAATGACTTGAGCAAATTGCTTTTCAATAACATTTTTATCCACAAAACAGGAGGGGTTTTTTTTCAAAGCAAATCTATCCAATATAAAAAGCATTTGACTTTTTCCTTAACCTTCCTCTTTCAAAGTGATTTTTCCAAAGTCTCTCTCCATATGGATATGATGTTGCTTTTTTTGCCAAGTTTATTTAGCATTTGCTGGTATAGTAAGTGAAATGTTCTTTACTTTTAACTATCACTTAAACCTAATAAATTTTACATTAAGAATAATGTAAGTTATTGTAGCTTTTAAATATTTTCATTGTTCACTAAATAGCTGAACAGTGATACTTGACTCTTGTGTGAGATATTTTAATACGGTACTGTGATATCTTCACATTTCCTTCCGCATATGGAGGATTCAAATCATTGCAGATTGCTGAAAAGCATGTACACTTGCACAAGACTTTTGCTTGCAAAGTGGTGGTTTATAATACCTGTGTTTGTTCAGACCACGTCAGGTGAGGTTTGAGAACACTTTGAAACTGTATCTTACGGATATGGTTTAGCATAGGACAGGAACGGTTGGACTCAATGATCTTAAAGGTCTTTTCCAACCTTGTGATTCTGTGAAATACTGTCTGGTGAGAGTGACCATCTGCCTTCAGCTTCTTTTACTGTCTGCTTTGAAAATGCCTAGAAGTTGTTTATATGCAATAAATAGAGTATTATCTAGCCTGGGTGTGCCTGTGTGTGCAGTTACTGTAATTTGAATTGCAGGTGATACTGAAGTGATCTCTATTAATGGGCATAGTAATTACGCAGCTGAGATCAGGAAGAGAAGTGTCTTGGGAAAAGTAAAATATGGCATAAATTTCTCTTACACTTACTGTTTCCAGTAACAGATTTGAAAGCTAGCGTGTGTGTGTGTGTATGTGTTAGTACATAGAAAATTTGTTTAAAAACTAAATCATCAACACCATTTTTTCACAATGGGTTTTCCTACTTCAGTACTGTGTGGATTATCTGTCTAAGGGGGAAGGATAGTCAGGCAAGTAAAAGTCTGCATGTTACTAGAATTAGGAAAGTGCTGTTAAAATAAAGATATAATTTCTCAATTTAACACTGGATAGTTTCCGTAAGAAGTATGCTGGAATCTGCAAAATGAACTGGATCTAAGATGCTACTTTTTTCTAGTTTATACAGGAGCAGAAGTTTGGAACTGTGATGTAGGTCATCAGGCATAAGTGTGTTTACCTTGTTCTCCTTGTCTCCTTAAACATGCTAATAAAGTACCTACAGGAATTGCTGTTACTCTTACTGTCTGTAATGATTTCGTGAATCTCTGTATAACTTAGAATTCTGGGTGAAGTAATGAAATTGATTTCTCATTAATGCACCAATGTATTTGAAGTGCAAGTCTTTCTGCAGTGATTGCCTTTTATTGCTGTAGAGCCATTAACTAATAGGTTCCATCCCAGGACAATGGAGTGACTAGAGCCTGAGGGAAAATAATTTTCTATAATAGATCTGCAAGAAGCACCAGTCTGCAACAGCTGGATTCTGTAGAAGCAGACTAAAGAAATCAAGTATTTGTTACTATCATTTTAAAAAGAGCAAGGGCTGAAAAGTGTTGAGAGGCTTTCACATCATCAGGGAGAAAGAACAGAGGAGGGAGACGTGCTTTCTAGCCAAGGATTCTGGTTTAACCATGAGACCAGCTGAAGAAGAAAGTGCAAAGCATTAGAAAACAACAATTTGGGTTGGAGAAGAGTTTGTGTGCAGCAGGCACCCTTCCAGAGACCCCAGCTTTAAACCTGAGGGGTGATCTAAACTAGCACCAGGAAGAAATTAGGTGAATGTGTTTGGTTTTTTATCTAGCACTGTTTTTCTTGTGCTTCTTCAGTAAAGATGAGCTTGTCAAAAAATCAAGAATGAGTGTTTTATTTGCTTTAATTAGTACATCACTTTCAAATGAACTGTAAAATCAGCATTGCTGAGGTCAAGAGTTTGGAGCAAAGAGTATGCCTAAGCTACCTGGAGTCAGAAGAGCTCAGGACAAGCCCTAGGAGCCTACAGCAGAGATGCATGAGGTGCTGGATGAGATCCCAACCCAAGGAAATGGGAGCTGGCTGTTGACCCCATCTGAGGAGCTCCCAGATAGGGAGAATTCTTGATAGGTAATGCTGCTACCCCTTGAGGTTGTTGGCTGTGGGACCATTCAAAACAATCTCACACATAGGAGTGAAGGCTTTTCAAACACTGCACAAAGGGCAGTTGTCTGGTGCTGGCTCTGTAGCCTAACTGGACCAGGTGCTATTGTGTGAAACATTTTATTTAGAGATTGCCTAGATCAAAAAAATTCCAGGAGTACAGTTTGAAGGAATGAAGACTGCAAGAAACCAGGAGAATGGGAAATGAGCTTGGGCATTCTTGACTTGATCTACTTCAGGGTCTGTTACCGGTCGTGCCACCTTTGTAGATACAGTGCCTCTAGCTTGGCTCCTGCAATTGCCAGAGCGAGAGGATGAGAACGAGAAACTGAATGGATTTGAAAATAGTGAGCTCTTAGTGCTCACTCACAAGGGGAGGAGTAGGAAAAAAAATTCCCAGTTCCAGGCTCCAGTATCCTGCTCCTGCTTACATAAGAGATACAGCTCCCCCAGCACTGGGGGGCACTTGTTACCACCACTGCCATTACCCCCTTTCAGCAAGCCATAGATATTAGTGTTGTTTTGCATCTGCAGGGTAGAAGGAATGGGGAGGGGTAAGGAGGACCTAAAGTAGGAAGTGCAGAGTGAGGGAAAACTAGTAACATACTGCTCGAGTTCACGTATCAATGAGAAAGCTGGCAGGAAGACTGAAGAACAGCCTAGGGTTGGATCTTGGGTAGTTTAGGCAGCATTTTTTCCTTCAGTGCAATTTATAAGCTATTAAACAACTCAGGTTTTTCCTCAGTGTGATGTATGGATTTCTAAATATCTCTTGAGAACAAGGAAACTAAGTAGAACATTAACAACTGTTCGCGAAGGTTTATTAATCCTTCATTCTCTGCCACTGTTGAGACCTAGGACATTAGCAGGAACGCTGTAAGGCAACATTGTTCTGATCGGGAAAAATAGCCGAGATGTATTACAACCCTCTGGTCTCCCTTATGAATTCTAAAAGAACTTTAAATTTCACATAATAACTAATGTGCATTAATCTTGACCCCTGCAAGTCTGTAATGGCTGCTAAACAGCAGTGTATATCAACAATTAAAATGCCTGCTTGAAGCAATTGCTAAAAATGTTGGTAGAAGTAGTGCTGCTGCTTAATGAGGGGGCAGGGGAAGAGAACAGGATTTTAAATGGGGATATCTTCCCATTTGTGAGTGGTTTATTAATCATTTGATCTCCTAGTAAGTTCTTCAGCTGGGAAAAACAAAGTCAGACTTTGTAGAAAACTTGGACTTATTTCAGAAGTCTGTTTTATCAAGCTGGTTGTTACCAGCCAAGTATGTGAAAAGAAGAATACAGATGCCTTAATTCCCCACCCCACAGTAGATCTCACAGCAGCACAAGCATTCTGTGCCATGTGTCTCAAGCATATTGGCACTGCGTGGCATGGAAGGGTCCTCTGTTCACCAAAGGGAACATATTTTGCCATTTCTGAAACTGCCAGCGTGCCTGGAGTGTGCCTTCAGCTATCCCAGGAAATCCTTACTAGAAAACACAGTTCAATACACAAGGGTATTTGTTTTGCCTGTTACATAGCCTATCAGACAGACCAGATCACGTTAAATGCTGCTACAAAGTACATTCCTGCTAGGCAGAGGACCCCTAGAGCTTGTGGACACAAGCAACTGAAATACAAAATACTTTTGTATTTACCAGTTGCCTCACAGTTGACGTTTCTGTTCTCAGAGTGCTGTGTTTGGAAAGGTAATACCTGCAACCCTGATGAGAAGGTTTTTTAGTGTTGAGGGTGCTCAACAAGGGTGGGTAAACAGCACCTAAGCTGGGGGGCCAGAACTGCCTGCAAAATCTTGGTGTGTTTCCAGGCTTCTCCACCCTGCCCACAGAGTGATTTTATTCCTGAAGTCACACAGGGGAAGTGTCTGGTCTTTCTCCTACTCGGAGCCCTGCCTGGCATGTCACACCTTCCTGCTGTGGCTGTCTCATTCTCAGATAGCTACTAGAAAAACTTCTTGCAGTCTTAGTTTTTGTTAAATGTTTGAAATCCTGTGACTCTCTCAGAAGTCATTCAGGGCCCAGAGAAACACCGTGTCCCACTTAGCTCTTGGGCGCATCCATATATCCAGGTAACTTGGCGACAGGACTTTATGTGAGCCCATGGCTGGTACCATTACATCGATCAGGTGAGGCCTAGGAGCAACGTGTTACTCTGGATTGATAACAGATAGGAAGCATCATTTCCTTCAGATGTCTTCTTCCTTAGAGGTACTGGAGAGGCTGCAGCTGAACAACATAGTGGGTTTTGGGCAGCACCATCAAAAAAATTTTGCAGCTGCACTACAAAAAGTACAGATCAAGTATAAACTACCTTTGCTAGTCCACATTTGTTCCAGAAGTACTGACAGGAAAACTTGCCGAGCAGACTGTAGATGGGATCGAGTGCTGTTATCCAGCAGGGCTGTGAGCTGCTGCGCTGGGAGGTTTGTCATGCCTTAGCTAGTGTGAAAACAACAGGTACGGTGGATTCTCTGTAGTGTGACTTGGTTAGGTGGATAGGCTGGCAAATGCCAGATTGATCCGGATTGAATTTGGGGTGCTCAGTGACCCAGTATTGTGGAGATCCAGGTGTAATGAATGCAGACCCACTTTATGTGGAGTTTGTTAGCATTGCACAGTTAAAGAAAGATGGATAGCATTCCGGTTTGAACATATTGCGTGTATGCTGTATAGATAATGTACATAAACCTTATAAAACAGATAGAAAAATCATGTAGCTCTGTCAGATACTCTTACAACTTTGGTTCATTATTTTCTTATTTGTAAATCAAGATATCATTTTCCTCTGTTCCTCATGGAAACCTAGCAATTCCTAGCAAATTCTGGTACAAATTTCTAGCAAATTTAAGTTCAATATTTCTTCTACCAAGAGATGACTTCCTGCCTTGATGTCATTTCATCTTGTAATTTACTGGCTTTCCTAGAACATTTCGAAGCATGCTGGAATGTCTGAAGCAAAATGTTGACTTAAAATACAACTTCTTTTTATGCTGATAAAATATTTTCTAAGTGTTTTGTATTTCACTGCTGTTGTACCCCCATCACAAAGTCTTCCCAAACAAAATGAAGAAAAATCTACGCGTGGCAGGGCTGGGAATTTGGGAAAGGGGGAGGTGGGTGGGCTGGGAAATGCCAAGATCGCATGCCTTGCCATTGGGAGTGGGGAGTTTTGTGATAAAAAGAAGAAGAACACAATCTTCCAGGGAAACACTGCATGACACAGAGGAGCGAATCTCGGAGGTGACGGCCCGGCGGGGCCATCTCGCTCCCGTGTTCCTAGCGGTACCACAGCATCACCTGCGCCCTCATAACAGCTCTGACGCCCCAGCGCCTGCAGGATACAATGATAATCATGGAAAGCTAACAAGATAGGCAGTGGATGGCTTGCTGTGCTAGAGCAACCAATTCCCACACCGATAGGCAAGCAGCAGAGCCAATAAAATGAGGGAGTATCCAGTTAAATCATCTGGGCATGTGAGGAGAATGAAGGGCTTCCCTTTTTTGGCAGGAGTGAGACAACATTTCAGGAAAGAATGTACCTGCATGGAAGGAGCGTGTGTATTTTACCCCCCTTGGCATGCAGCATTTTAAAGGCATTTTAAGATGGGTTTTTGTGATTCAGTGGAGGTGACAGTGTTACTGATATCCACAGAGAGTAGATATAAGTTTTGTGTTATTTTTTACCTTTTATGATGAAACAGAGGTGTTCCCAGTTAATATTATTGTTAGCAAAGCCCTTATTCAGTGAATGAACATTGTAGAAGGATGTTGGGCTTGGCTGGTTGCAATTTAACTTCAATTTATTGAAAATAATGATAAAGTAATAGATGAATAGTAAACCATAAAAATCAGAGTTCAAGGTTAGACAAAATCACCCTAGTTTTCTATTTTACTTGGTGCAGCCCTTAACAGACATATTAACATACATATTAAAATAATCTGTAAATATTTAACTTTAAAAATCACCACGTAAGTCAGAGAATACCAAATCCTTCTTCTGGCCTCCTTGGTTAGCACAGTCAGTGTGTTATGAGCTGAGAGGTATCTCTAGTTGTTAAGATGTGCAGTGGTACATCATGAAGAATGTTCTCAGTGTTTGGGTGATGCTGGCAGACCCGGCCGGGATGACAGGGCAGGTGAGTTCCAAGCATTACTTTGCAGCACTGGGTCTTTAAACTGCAGTTGAACTCCACTATACTGGCACAGGGGCACCTCCACACACACAGTATGTTCCTATGAGAAACAGGAAAGTAGTTTGACTTTTCACAGAGAAATCAGGTGCCCTTTCTTTTCTAACTCCTTATTTTGATTTTGAGTTTTCTGAATCGCCCTGACACCTAACATTTTTTGCTTACTTTTCATCTTAATCTCTTTATTGCATGCTACTATTTTTTTTAACAATACCTGGTATTCAGGCCTTTAGTGAGAACTCTTTCCTGTGATGCTTCCTGTAACAGAGTGACACGGTTTTCAAAGGACTTTTTTCAAACCAAATCCAGGTAGAGTTGCTGTACCATATCCATTGGGCATTGGTGTAGGGAGGCCTGAAGCTTCCTTTACTCACTGCTGATCCTTGGCATCTCCTATTATGGCCTCCTAGAGCTATCCAGAATCTCTGCAGAGCTGTGAATGTGCCATCTGACACTCTGTGTCAGAATGGGTAGTATTTGTAAACTAGAAGCAGCTGGAGAGAGAAAGAACTTGATTCAAAAAACAAAAGTCTGGTTTAGTTTTAAAAATAGTGATGTATTGATGGACATGGAGTTTTTGTTGGAATGTTGGTGTGTTGCCCTGTTGGGAGGTTATTCAAATGCAGTCGTCTAGAAAGGGGGTGAGGTTGTTCGGGAAAGGTGAGGAGATGGTCGTGTTTCTGAGATGATACACTATGGTGCATCTGTGCATTTTCCTTATGAAAGTGCCTGGTAACAGCCTGGCATTCCACATATTGAAAAGATTATCTCATTTTCTGTTGCCTTCTAAAATCAATGACAAGAGTATTTGCTATGTGATAGAAGGGTGCCACTGCCACATTTGCCTTTCAAAGAAATAGTCAGTGTTGCATGTTGTAAATGTCATAACAACTGCAGGGATTATTTTTAAACAGCTTGAAGTTAGTAAAACAACAAGTAATACTTTAGAGGCACGGCTCACTTATCTGTGATTTAATTACATGACTGAAATTGTAGATTCAACTTCTCTGTTTTGCATTATCAGATTTAATTTTTATCTGTGTCTGATTAGTTCAGTGCAGAGAAAATTAGTTCAGTGCACAGTCTTTCATTTTAAAGCTTTATTGCTACACTGTGTTTTTAAATAGCCCAAGCAAATGCTTAATTGTTAAGAAATAGCCATTTTCAATAGGTTGGGGGGCTTTTTTTTGTTACTGGACATTTCCATTGGTCTTCATAACAGGAAAATACAGCTTTGCCAAATGGATGATTTTAGCAGAGTTTTCAAAATAACCCCATTGACACTGTCGTAATTTCTAAAGTTATTTTAAATTCTCTCTGATTTCCTGACTTTAAAAATTTCCCTTCAATTTAGACGCAGGAGGAGTGTTTACTTCAGAGAACTCTAAAGCTGCTGCTAAAGTAGTTTTAAAAGTTTCCAGAATAGTCTCTCGCCGTTAGAATGGTGTGCAGGTGTGGTACATTTCAAAGCAGAAAGGCACTGAAGCTGTGCAGAATGCAATTAGCTCTCACTTCACCATTGTGTTAGTTAGAGTGCATTTTGGAGCTGTCAGTTGGAATGGGTGGGTTTCTGCGAAGATGTTTTGGCGGGGAGCGTTCAGCGCACACTGCTCATCCAGCAGCGGGATCTCTGCACTCCGGGGCTGCCGGCAAACAGCCTCTGGGCCTTTTTCTGCATGTTGCATTTCTGGATCATCCTATAATCCCACAGACAACTTTGGATGAGTTGATGAGGAAATATGTGAGGTGTCTGGCATTCACTCCTGTGACACTAAATACTGTCCTGTTTGTCATAGCATGAGCGTAAAGTAAAGAATGCGCACTGCAGCTTGCCAGTGTGGGGGCAGTGCTGTTTGTTGCTCTGGGGGCTGCGTGCTCAGCAGCCAGGGACAGAGAGAAGCACCAGGACAGAAAATTCAGTGTGGCTGCACTGACATATGAGGCACATTGCCAGAGGGTAGGCACCTGAGTTTTACAGGACTGCTATGGACAATTGCTCACTATTGTGCCAAGCGTGCATGAAAGATGTTGCCATGTATCCTGTGTTAAGAAAACATAACAGCAAAACTTGGAACATCTCTCTGAAAATCATAGAATGGTCTGGGTTGGGACCCCAAGGATCATCGAGTTCCAACCCCCCTGCCACAGGCAGGGCCACCAGCCTCCAGGCCTGGACCTAGACAAGGTTGCTCAGGGCCCCATCCAACCTGGCCTTGAACACCTCCAGGGACGGGGCATCCACCAGCTCTCTGGGCAGCCCATTCCAGCACCTTACCAGTCTCTCTGTAAAGAACTTCTCCCTAATACCTAATCTAAACCTTCCCTCCTTTAGCTTCAATCCGTTCCCCCTTGTCCTTACATAAAATGTAATTTTCTTGTCTCTCCTATGTAATGTACTAAGCCCAGGACATTGATTTTCAGTGTCTGTGTTCTCAGATTGCACTCCCTTCCACCTTGCTAGCCAAGTACTGGGCTGGCAGTCAAAGAACACCTTCCCTGCTTTACCAGCTGTAATTCCTAATACCTGAAGGACATTGCCACAGAATTAGTTTATCTAAATAAATTCTTCTCATAGTCAAATTCACATGGAAAGGAGTCAAATTCCTGCTAAACTCAGCATCAGCCTTCTTTCTGTTATGGAAGGAGTTTACCAAAAGCTGTGGGTTAGGTGTGTATGGAAACAGGGATAGCCCTTCCACATCAGCTACCTGGGCAGTGTAGATAGTCCTGTGGGGCTGTCATGCTGTTGGGAGGCAGCAGGCTCTTCCAAAATGCCCTTCTTAAACTGCTGCCTTCCAAACTGCTTACAGCTGCTATGTGACTGTTCTCATTAGAGAGCAACTTGACTGCATTTATTAGCAAATTAAAGTCCTGATTTACGATGTCACTGCTATAAGCTGATTGCTTGTTAAGTAATGAACGCATTTGGTCTGCAGATGCTGCCTTGTTACTGTACGATAGGAGCTATGGGAAGACATCGGGTCAATTGGCACTAATTTAGGAAGTTGACCTCTCAGACAAGGGGTGGGGGTTGTGGGTATAAGTATATGAGAACATTTATTTAAGTACTTGCTGTAGTTTTCTTTTGCAAGTTTGCAACAAGGTTTGGGAAAGGTTTGGGTTTGCTTTGCTTAACATGAGAGTTACCTTTGCCCTGTGAGTTCCTTCGCTTATTAGACATTTCTATTTTCATATAGCATGGTATTTCTTAAAAGGGTGCCACGAGATGCCAAACAGACCAGGGACAATCTGCTTTTCAATAGGGGAAAAAAAAATGCTTTTTTCCAACATGATTTGTTTTCAGCTAACTATAAATTAAGGCCTTAAGATAATGGAATCAACAAATGCTGAACTTGTTTTCACTGTTTTGTTCCCTGTGGCTCTTTTGGCAAACTGAATTAAACTTGAGGTTATAGGCGTGAAGTTGTCGCTAGACCTGTGGTTGTACTTTGCAGTCGTATTTCAGTGATCATTTTAACAGCTCAAGAGCTGGGAATACATTTTTATTTTCCATAGTTTTTCCTGTGCTGTTTGTCACATGCATATGCTGTGCTCTACTGCAGTTTCTTAGGGTCTTCTCTTCCTGTCCCTTCATTTGAAATGCACTAAGTGTATTTCACATTAGCATTCTGTAGATTAAATTTTCCTAAAAAATAACTTTTATACATGCTTTTACAAGTTTGGGGTTTTTTTAATATTGCAGTTTAAATAAACTTCTTGAGAATTCATTTAAATACATGTTCTTTAAAAAATGTAGTACTCTCTTCAAAAGATTTCTCCATCATATGAACTGGTGGGACTGCTTGTGCTGGGCATTGCAAAGGGAAAATGTTTAATGCAAAGGGCTGTCAGATAATTGAAGTTATACACTCAGTCTTTTGGGAAGTTTAAACGTTCGGTTATGAACTTAACAATATTTGGTTATTATGCTTTTTTCTTTTTTTAATAGCAGTCAAGCAAAATTCCTTTCAAAAATGCAAATCAGGCTAATGGAAGCCTGCAACATACTGCTGAATCATTTCCTCTAAATGCTAAGAAGGAATCCTGGATGTGCTTAACTTTTCCACTCAAAAATGTTATGCGCTGTGGCTCTGAAACTAGAAATGACAAGGAGTGGGCATAAAGTAATGAGGGAAATACACATTTTAAGTTGTTTGTTATGTTAATACGTGTGCTGCCATGAGGATATACCGCTTTTCTCTGAAGATAGAAATGATTAATGGGTTCTTTTCTGAATTTGCAAATAAAAAGTGCGGCACTCTGTTACTGATGTTCTTCCTCCGTGCCGCTGCCAGACTTAGCTTTGCGTTTGGTTTCATAACGCTCATTTACATGTTTCTGGAACAGCTCTGAAGCTGCAGTTTACGGTACACAAATAGTGAACGGCATTTATATCTTAATAAGAACAATACTCATATTCCCAGGAGAACTTTTGTTTCTTCCAGCAGAGAAGAACACTTAGCTGTGTTTTCTTTTGAGTTTTGACGGGTTTGTCCTCCCCACGAGTGAGGAAGTTTTCACATCCAGACTGAATAGAGCTGTCGTTCCTGCCTTGACGAAGGAAGAACTGACAACGCTGATGACATTCAGTCTTTTGCATTTCCAAGGGTGTTGTTTAATACAGCATGGGAAGGAAATATGGCGGGACTGTCCCTTAGAGCTTTCTGGAAAGTCTCTTTGTAGGCTGCTTCTCATCCCTGTATTTTGTTGATTGCCCACACAGAAATCTAGGTGGAGTAGATTTAAATAAAAAGGTGGCTTCATTGCATAGTAATTTTGCCTTTTTAGCAATGAACTGTGCCGCACTTCTAAGAAATAATCAGCTGGCAGTGAGGTATTGTTTCTTCATAGACTTTTTTTCTATGTGATCTTTGCTATTGATTTAGGTCCCAGCAATCCTAAAAAGTCTCTGGATTGGCTCTAGAAGCCTGCTTATCCTGCCACGTTCTTTAACGCACCATCCGTGGCTGTGTGTACATGTTTCATGTGTAAATTATAGCTGTCAGATTGGTAATTTCATTTTTCAGTTAGTAGATGCTGCCAGTTTCCATAGATGCAGTCTTACAAACAGATGAATACGAACATTTTCGGTTGTGAACACCGTGCGATGGATACCCCCCCATGTCTTCCTCTGTCTTTACTTCTGTTAGCACTGCGTGGATACTTCTCATCAGCTGCTTGTTAAATGCAGACGGTGTTTTTCTTCTTTTGCTGAGTAAGGCTCTTGCAGCTTGCTTTAACTCCCAGTTAGCTTTTAGCTAGCTAATGGGATCATTAATGCCTGAAGTGGCGCTGTATCTCTGAAGGCCGTCGGGAAGCGAGGGAGGGAGTCTGAAGCTCCACCCGTCTGTACGGCTGTTAGTGGCAGGGGGCTCAGGTTCCTGCAGCCCGGCGTTTCTGGTGCTTTCTCGCCCAAACTGCGTGCGGACACAGGCTGTGTGGGCGTCCGTTACACCCGAGAAACTGCCTTTTGTTGTGTATTGGGCAGCATTTAGTGCCCTGTAACTCCCTTGGCAGGACACATTTGAGTTTCCCTAGAGAAACGTTCTGGAAATCACCCCATCCCATTTTTCCTTGTTAAGGATTTAGACCCCAGATCAAATCCCAGGGCTGACCTACCACCCTGCAGCCACCGGAGAAGCCCACCCAACATCACTGAGTGATTAAGCACTCACTAAAGCAGTGCAGTATGGCTTTTGCTCCCGCTGGTGTGGCAGACAGGAAGAACAGGGTAACAGTACCGCTCGCTTCCCATTTTGATTCGGACTCCACTCTGGACTCCACAGCCCATCTTGTCCATCTCCCTGAGAAGCTGAGAAAGGGGAGGTCAGTTGTCACTCAACCAGCCTACGAATCAAGCAGGCTGGGCTCCTGAGAACTGATGTTCCTGAGAAAAGGCAGTGTCTGTATAAACAAAAGCTGCTTTGTATTTCAGTGTGGCTTACAGGCCCACAAGTGTGACAACCTTTGGGTTTTTTTTCTTTTGGATATACATAGTTCGAGTCAGTATTTATCAAAGGTCTTTCTTGTTGCATGCTACTTCTCTATACTCTCTGACAGGACCATTGTTACATTACTGCTTTTTGCTTTTAAAAAAAAAAAGATAATTTCATTAATTTTTCATGATTGCAAGTGTATGCATTCTCTTCTTAGTGAAGCCCCACCTAGCAATGCAAAGGATGGTTATTTAAGAGATCCCTCCTTTGCATATATTTTTCTGCTTGAAATTGGATGGAATGATGAAGGAAGGGTTTTGAAGGTGTTTCTACAGCTCGTTATGAATTCTATGCAATGTAAAGTCTCAACTTTATTTTTGTCTCAGCAGTACATGTCTGATAGAAAATTCCCTTTTGGCAAGGAGAAAAGGTTTCAGGATTCCACGAATCCAGATTCTTTTGCTTATGGCTGTGTCTCAGTTGAAGCGTTAGATTTTCCTGGGAGATCTTTCACAACCAGGAACATGATTCTTCCGGCGGGGTATGGTGCACATCAGCTTCCTGTTTAAACTGGTTAATTCCCCAGAGATGCTAAGAAAGGCGTTGTTCAGCCTGGCAGTACTAATCCAAAGAGACATAAAAGGGAAGAACGAGACACCCCCCCTATGTTTGGAAGCATGGAAGTGTAGAAGCTGGTGCAGTGAGATTTGGTTAATCAGTTGAGGTTTTATTTTTATAAAAAAAGGGGAAAAAAAGACTGAATATTTCAATATCCTAGAACAGCATACAATGTATTTTGGTAATCTCTCCTTCATGTGATGGATTTCTTGTTTCTTTTGGGATGCAAGAGGAAAATAAATCAACTCATTATTTTCAAACAGCCCTATACTTTGTTTTCATTCCATGCTCAAAAGGATGGGAGAGACAACGTTAACAGTACTTTGTTCTTTGTACCCATGGCTGACAATAAATAGCAGCAATTAAAAAAATCAATTGTGTGAGCTACTGTTAGCTCATTTAGAAGTAAGTGCTGTACTTTTTCTCTAGACATGGAAGTAAGTTGAGTCTGTTAGGCCTGTTTTACTCTCCTGTCTGCGTTGATAAGCAACGAAAGAACCTCAGTTCATGGGCATGATCTCTGTCTCCCCTTCCAGGGGTCACAAGCGCAAGCTGGATGAAGAAGAAGATGCTGCCAGCGAATCCAGCAAAGAATCCAGCAATGAAGATGAGGAAGGCAGCAGTTCCGAAGCAGACGAAATGGCAGCAGCGCTTGAAGCTGAACTGAACGACTTCATGTGACACGCAGAAGACGGAATTTGTAATTATATTTTACTGCTCCTAAACAGGTTGGACTTCAGATGAGTCCCCTATGTCAGTACTCCATGTTTTTCCAGAAGGTGTGTGTATATTTTGCAAAGCAACACAAGAGGTGAGGCATTATTTTACAAAATCGGAAATAGATGTTTTTAAGGTGTTTTGCTAAAGGAAAATATACTTTTTTAAACAAAAAAAAGTATTAAATGGGACTTGGTGTGCTATGCCAAAGACACGTGAGGAGCTCTGCAGAACCTTCATATACAGGACAGTGATACAAAAATTTGTCATTAAACATACAGCAGCTTTTCAAAAATAACTGCAGTCTGTGTTTATGGGTAACGGTCTGCAAAGAGGAGGAGGTAAAGGAGAGGGAATTGTCTGGGTAGTACAGCAGGAACCTGATAAACTGGTCATCCTTTTCCACAAATAAATGCTATCAGATATAAAAGGGTTTTTAAGATAAAAAAAAACAATTTATATTTGTATAGAAACAGAGAATGTGATATGCAAGCTTTGTGAACTCTGCACTTGACCCACCTGTCATTTGCTTCTAAGAGAATACATAACGATCAAAACTCATGTTTTTAAGTTACTTTGTGGAATAGTTGGGTTCTTTAGGGACATCATTTAGATTCTTAACTTTTCTTCTCTGTAAGCAGAAAATTAGCACAGCATACTGTGTGATCCTGTACTGCCATAAGACGCATATTCACCCATTCGTGTTGTCTTGGAAAGAACGAGTGCTACTTCAGTCTAGATAGGATTCAATTTCTTTGAGAAGAGATCTGATGTAAAGTTTTTGTATATTCTATTTCATATTTGACCCACAAAACAGATTTTCTTTCATTTAATAAAAGTTCATTTTGTATGCTTTGTTTCCCTTTGCTCATTTGCATCCAGCTAATACAAGGCACCTCTCTATTCACTGGAAACAACAAAGAGCACTGAGGGAAGGAAGGGAAGGGAAG